>JANHGL010005342.1:0-37105 GCA_024611195.1 Ceyx melanurus | reverse complement strand
CTAGGTGATCCTGCTCAGGCAGGGGGATTGGACTAGATGATCTTCTAGGTCCCTTCCAACCCCTAATATCTATGAATGAATCTATGAATATATATATACACACACACACACACGTACAAGATTCTCAGAGGTGAGAAATACTGATAGCAATTTTAACATATTTTATAGTACTCACTATTTGTAGTTACCAGATTATAACATGTGCTTTTGAAACTTATATGCATTAAGCTTATTTTTCTTAAAAACAGCAAAAACAAACAGCAAAAACCACTGCCATACTATTGCTCCTAGATCAACCTCCCAAGCAGCTGAACTTGCCTTCAAGTTGTTCAGTTCAAGAAACATCTCAAGTGTCCCCAGCCTCTAGAGAATGACAAAGAAAAAGGAGTCATGGAACATTCCTCCTTCAAATACTATGACTGATGCCCTCACTTGTTGACTTGCATTACAGCCTCCTTCCCATGAGGGTGCTCAACCTTGAAGGGCTGCCCACAGGCATCCACTGCACTGGGTGTGCTGTGTGGGTGACAGACCCATGGGAACAGAGGATTGTTTTTTTAAATGGCACAACCATTCCTGGAAGAGGATAAACAAAAATGTTACTCCAGTGACTTTGTGTTTTTGATCCAATTTGCAAAACATGACCCACAGCACCACTATGTCCTATGCCAGGGGAACTGAAATGACAACACTGTGACTGAAGTTTGTGTAGTGTAACAGCTTCACTAAGCAGTTGCCTCAACGTAATGTGAAGTCAGTAAGCAGCCTCTATAAATAGAGATTGGGGATCCCCTGGCCTGTTGAGTTCGTTTTTCATTTGCCCTTCCCCTCCCACACCTTAAGGTTCTTGATACAGAAAAAACACAGGCAAGGAAAGAAAGTTGCTTGGAGGCAAGAGCAGAAATGTACATACTTGTCCAAAGAGAAGTACACAGCAGCTCAGTACACAGCAGCCAACACCCTACCTGCCACAACCTCAGACAGGTTGCCCATCTGGGAATGTTTCACAGCTTCAGCCCAGCACTTCAAAATCCTTAGTCAACCAAGCTTCTGAAAGCTGAAATATTTGCTCTTCCAGAGCATTTTCTGTAAAAACACAGCCTATGGCAGAAGTGAGGAGCCAGCCCAAAGGGGGCTGCAGAATTCAGGAATGGCAGGACAGTCAGAATAAGTCAACCTTAATTAAGCTTTGGAGAAGTAACTGGGCCTCATCATGCCTGTATCCACAGAATTGCAGTGCAGTGCTTTGCACTTCTCTCAGACTCTTATTTAAGAGTTTTATAGAAATCAGTTAATTGAAAATTCCATAAGGAATCTAAATTGAAGTAAAAAGATACATACTGCCGTGTGCATCTCCTATAAAGGAAGGAGAAGCTGAACACTTTTTTTTTTTTTCTGAAGAATCAGGTGCCTAAACAATTGGTGAGCTACAAATACCTGCATAAAGCCATCATATGAAAAAAAAAAGTAGTAATACGACTAGGTCAAATTTAGATTGGAAAGCCTTTAACAATTTCAACTATTTCAATTAACTTTAGGATCACATGATTTCACTCATTCTATTTCAAGTAACAATAAAGGTCTCTCACCTTCCCAATGTTCTAACAATCTCTAGAAAAAGGTATGAATTGATTTGGTTACTATATGGTAGAGAATATTTTTTTCTTATACATTAACTAAACTTTAGACACTTTTACAGCCACTTTTCTGTATCAATACAGAGAAGAAAGACTTGCATGCCTTTCTAGATTGTGATTAGAACATTTGGGATGCAACAAGGAACAGAGGAGGGAAAGCAGTAAATGAAGTTAACCTGAATGAAAAGACCTTCTGAGATAGCACACAACATATACCATGGCCAGAGATGCAAATCTGAACACTACAGTCCAAAATTCATGTTTGGCTACTGAAGTACTTCTGTTTTAATAGGACACTTGTCCTGTGTAAATTGCCTGCTGGAGGTACTAAAAGCTAAAGCTTACTGTTTCGACCAGCTCCTTAATTCAGGTCACTGGATGGGTCCACTTTAGACATATACCAGGGTCACATATTAGAGGTGGATATGATCAGTTTGGATGTAATGAAGCAGAAAGAGAATATATTATCTGATAGTGAGAATAGCTACAAGTTGGACTCAATGATCTTAAATGTCTTTTGTAACCTAAATGATGCTATGATTATCCCACTAACTACTGTCTTAAAAATAAGGGGTGGGGGAGAGTTCAATGGTGCACTGCACCAACCAAGTTCGTTTCAGTAACAGAAATGTGAGACAGTTAAAATTTAATTATCAGTTAATTCGAATTTTCTCCCTAAACCTACATGCAGATTGAAGAAGCAGCTGTTTTACCAGTCATCCTTGGCAACAGAATATCACCAGTAGGTTAGCTGTAAGTCACTCTTGTTGCCTTGCTAACAGTCTAATGTCACTTAACAGTTGTTATTTTAAGACCCTACTCTTCACTGTTTTTGTTTTTTTTTAGCCAAACTTTAGCCATCTGGTCTTCTGTCTCTTCCCTCTGCTCTCCCTCCTGGGAAGCAAAAAGGGAGTTGGGGAAAGATCAGAAAGGGAAAAAAAAATCCCAGTTTATTCTGCAGAACAGAGAAACATTGCTTTGACCCTTTTCTCCTCTACCAGTTGCTAGAAAGTCTAGCTATCAATACAGAAAATCTTGTGATTTCTAAAGCAAATTCACTCCACCACTTGAAGTAAAATTCTAATTTGTTGAAGTCGACATACTTCTGATAGCAGCAAATAAATGACAAAATAAGAGTTCCTGCAGAGAACCTCAACTTTCCCCTGCCATCCATTAGGGCAGTACTCAGTGACAGGGAGTCCATACCTCAGATTCACCTAAGACTCCCAGAAGTGCTGAATTCAGCTTTGGGTGAGACACTGCAGAGTTTGTCCTCTTCACAAAGCTCTGCAAGCTGAATACAAAGCTCCTTGAACAACACTTCACTGTCATATTTAATTAAGGAATATATAACTCTGCATCTGGGAATTGTCTGCCCTTTACCACTCCTAGGATGTGACTACACCTTCCAGTGCTTCACTACTGCTCATTACTTGCCTGCAGGATGGTGAGAAGTCTGCTGCTGCCCATGGTATGTGCTGCTACTTAGTCCCTATTCCCCTAACATATAAGTTTCTGTAGTCAAAAAAAACAAGCGCTTTGAAGCAGGAATTACAATTTTCAAGTATCTGGAAATGTAAGTGTACAAAAGAAATCATAATAGAAAACCTCATAAAATCAAAAAAGAAATACTGCATTGTTTCCACTTTTGTACTCCTCATTTTTTAGTGTTATGGCCAAAAACCTCCCAGAAGGTAAATGTTGATTCCAACCCTAGTCGTGTATGTAGTGTCATGCAATACATTTGTCTCCTGCCCTAATTACTGTACTCTATTTCAATCTCTTTCCCAAGCAGTTGCCCATCTGTTACAGAAGTATTTTACCTCTGCTCAACTGACCTGTCCTCTAGGAGTGAGCCTGTATTGAATTAACTCAGCTTCATTTCAATCCAGGGATCAGTTTACAGCAGCATTCAGGGCTTCTCACCCAGCCCTATTACATCTACCCCAGTGACACCATCAGTTTTTCCTTAATGCCATGAGGAAATCCAAGCACTCATTCTGGATATGATGGTGAATGAGACCACTCTAACACACACACACACACACACACACGTCACCCTCAGAAGCAGACATTCCCTTAGGGATTAGGTTTTGGGGAGCAGTAGAA
Organism: Ceyx melanurus; assembly: GCA_024611195.1. Taxonomy (NCBI): domain Eukaryota; kingdom Metazoa; phylum Chordata; class Aves; order Coraciiformes; family Alcedinidae; genus Ceyx; species Ceyx melanurus. The sequence continues at coordinate 33,359 of JANHGL010005342.1, read as the reverse complement.
GGAGAGGTTGGTTGGGGATTTTTGCCTTGAGTTAGCTTAGTAGCCTCAAGAGTATTTCTGTACTCTCATATTTCACTGTCAGTGCCAAATACCCTACTGTAATAGCAGTGAAAGCCATCACTGAATATAACTGCCTCCACAGCTGCTGCTTTGGAAACCTGGAGGGCATGAGACACGACAGCATCCAGCAGCAACCCCATCACAGGCTGCTCTAGGTACATTGTCCAGATCCAGAAATTCAAGACTCAGGGACCAAGTTGTAGTCTCTTCCTTTCTACCACTTTAGAAGTTTGCCTACATGTTTCTAAGCTGTCAATAACCAATGAACACACACCACGTATCTGCTGTTTAAAAGCAATGCAATGAGAACATAATCAACATCAAACAAGTTTTGCAAGATCTCTTAAGGAGAGCTGCTACTGCACAGAAATATCAAATCTGAAATTTGAGCATAAAACCTTAATTACTCTTCAACCATTGATCTCTACCCCAGGTGTATTTATATTGATTTCATTCCACTCTGATATTCCACCTTGGAAGATCCTTGCTGCTCTAAGCCCAGGATCAATAGAGCAATAATAAATCTCAGCATTTAAGTGTTTTGTAGACATCTATACATGACAGAAATTACATATGGGCTTGTACCAGCTTCTCAGCTGACTTAGAGAAGAATTAGTTTGCACAGGCTGAAGACCCAATTCATCACACACAGCTGTTCCAAAACCTGGGATGCCAAATGAGGTCAGCAGTAATTAAATCAAAGGCTGCATGTCCAGCAGAATTTCAATTTTACCCAAGATCTGCAGGGTAGATTTAGCAACAAATAATCAGGAAAAAAAAAAAAGAAAAAAGAAGAAAAAAAGGCTATTTCTACATTCCTGTATGTTAGGTAGCAACTTTATATAGGAGATTATGTAATGTGGGATAGCAGAGGACTACTCTCACAGGATGCTCTTTCCAGTCTTAAATTCCTGCATAGAGACTATCAGAGGAGAAAGACTTCTCTGAAGTGATTTTTACTGGATGTGATGTAGTAAACTAACTTGAACACAGAGCAGTGGAAAATGTCACTTATTTCCCAGAGCACATTCTTTATAGCACTCAGTTTTGAAAACACACATGAGTTTTCAAATTAACATCCATAAACACCCTTGTGCATAAAATACTGAAGCTGTAGAGGATTATTTTTCTTCTTGGGGAAAGTAAAATGTATACCTCCTGAGCAGCTTTATGTTTCTGATATGTACAGGGGATTTGCAGACTGTTTTGTGAGTTTCCCAAGTAAAGTAATCTCTGCATAGAGGGTATATCAGCCTCCCCTGTCTTCATTTACACATGAAAACAGATGATGCAGCTTTAAGCTTTCCAACCAGTTCCAAATGGAAATTTGCAATTACCAAGTAACTAAGTAATAAAGCTGAAGTCATCAGCACAGTGCCTGCTGGTGAACAAGTACCACTGACTGACACACACAGATCTGGGAAAATGCAAAGCAGAAAGATTAAAACATAAAATAAAAAAAGCTTTGAAATGCATATCTGACCGATTTTTAAACAAGCTAAATTAGAGGTTCAAGATAAACTAATGCAACCGTTTCCAACTGGAAATTTGGGAAAAATCTGTTGAGAGTGTAAATAACAGGAGAATAAAAAGATCAGGAGATTTAAAATATGTTAGATAAAACAGAACAATGAAAAAATTCTCTGAACAAAATATCTTTACTGAAAAACATAGTCCCCATTTGCAAAGGTGATGTAGATTGTTTTTTCTTAACTTTCACAAGTTTAGCATCTATTTGAAAAACACTATAATTGTTTAAAAACAGGAAGATTGTCTTTACAGATAAAAATTAAGAAGTGTATAAAATCACTTTTATCACCATCACATGTTTTCTTTAAAAATAACTCTTCTATTTTAGAAAAATGAGATATTTTCATTGTTTTTTCTGCTGCTTGTTTCAGGACTCTTTAAGAACAGTTCACTCATTGTGCAGTTTAAGCCAGTGAGACTCCAGAAAATAAAAAATCACACTGGTGGCAACACTCTCTACTGTTGTAACACAGGCCTGAAAGCAAGATTTTTTATGCAAAGCAGAACTTCCTCCAAGGATGGCAGAGAAAGCATGCCTCCTGTTTTCAGCTCCTCCATCACATATGGACTCTTCTTACAAACCAATTTTATCACCTTCAGGGTCTGATCAAAAATCTTGGAAGTCTTTGAGTTCTTGCTTAATCAATAGTGAGATCAACAAAACTTCCTGTAAGTAGGGTCCTACCTCAACACAAATGTCTTCAAAGTCCACACAAAAGCTCTCTAGATGGTGTGATAAATCTCTTGACTTATCCAGTCATCACTTACAGTGCCTCACCATTGATAGCAGTCACAATTACGTTGGATAGTGCTTTGAGCAACCTGGTCTAGTGATAGATATCCCTGTCCAGACAAGAAGGGTTGAAACTAGATGATCTTGAAATGTCCTTTCCAACTGAAATTATTTTCTGGTTCCATAATTCTAAATCCTCATAATCCATAAATGAGGTATTTATATATCTATGCCACCTGAGGGAAACAAACTGGTCATTGTATTTCAGAAAGAGACAAGCAAAGCTAACTCTAGCCAAAAGCAAAGCCAGAGCAGGAGAGAGGTGTAAGGATCAAGCCAGCCACTCCATCCACACCAGTGGCAAGCACAGTGTACCACCATGAGTGTACCATTCCCATTCCACACGCGGCCCAAAAGCATGGCTGAGCTACAGGAGCAACCACGAGACAAACTTTCTCTGGCAGCAGAAATGCTGGTGTCACCTGTTTCTCACCTCCACAACCTGTGCTTAAAGTCCATGTCCCTCTTGAGTCAGGACAGGCTGCAGTTAATCCCAGGACCCCAGCAGAAAGCACAGCCCAGCAGAGGTGCTCTGTGACTGAGGGGATGATGAAATGTGGAGGAGGGGCAGGAGGCAGCACTCGGTACATGCCACTTGGAAAGCACACTCTGAATTTAGCTAATCCTCAGCACACACAGGGTCCCCCATCTCCCCAGAAACACCAAACTGACTAGGAGGTGGAAAGCTATTGCTGTATTTCATTTTGCTCATCACATGTGCACAAGGCATGACACTAGTGGTCAGTATTTTAAGAAGAGGCAGGGTGGCTTCCTCATTACTAAAAGTCATCAAAAGGCTAACAAAATTACTGGACCTCTCCAAACACAAAAAACTCCTCAGCAACATTCTGCAGAAAATGATGGCATTGAGGCCATATGAATTTACCACCACAAGGAAGAAGATAAAATTATCCCTGCCAAAGATGCATCTGCAGCAGTTCAACAAGAGGAGGGGAAAGTGTAGTAACAGGGGAGTGGTGTTATTTCTGGTAATGAGCTCATATAACAAAGACCTGTTTTCTGACAAATTATAGTCATTATTCCTACTGAATAACATTAATTAAAATTTACTGGCCACGTTCAAGTCATTTTACTGAGAGGAAGAAAAATTATCTCAAATTTCTGTCAAACATACTGAAGTTTTTCAGTTTTTCTTGAGTCTGTTACGGATCCATGAAAAACCCAGAGCTGGAGAATAAGCAGAAAGTGATATTAGTTACATTTTGATTGGAATGGAAAACAGATGTGTGGTGATTAATCACACTCAAGTTAAGGCGAGGCCACTCTGGCACTATGAACATAAGGGTTAGTTCTGGCTCCTTCGATACACCTGAACATGCATCAGGCTACACCTTTGTTTTCACATCAGAATAGATGTATCAGGACAAACTCAGACCTTTATTAACCACTCAGAAAATCCAGAACTAAAATTATACTCCCTTTTATCATGGAAATTATTTTTAAAGTAAAACAAAAAACAGAAAGCACCAACAAAATACTACTTAAAGAAATTATGTTCCCACATTGAGGTTCTCAATCTCAAATTCCATACAAACCATAACTGGAAAAGATAGGAAAAAAAACTATGACAAGGTTGATGAATGGAAAATAATTGTTGAAGTGTTTTAAGAAAACATCATGCAGTGCAGACAGTCCAGCTTCCAGTGGAGGAATGGCCACATCAGTCATTTCTAAATCCTTTACAGGGATTTCCACCCTGTAAAGAGACAACCTGGAGAAGAGGGCAGGATTGGAACAGAGAGAAACAACTACTGAGCCTTCAACACAATGCTGAAAGTGAATGGGGGAAATTCATTTTACAATATAGCTACAGGCTATCAAATGAAAATTTCAAGTCCAAACTAACCAAAAGGAGCTGGTTCCTCACTTGGAGTGCATTTGAACTGAGTGAACTCATACCTGTGATATTTTCTACATTCTAAAAGTGTGAAGGCCATTTGAAGAGCAGCTGGGCAGGTTCCTGGAAGGAGAATCCACAGGGAATGACCAACTGCAAAAAGGCACTACTTCAAACTCCCTGAAGCACAAAACTGCCAGAGGCTGGAAAATGCTCTTGCTGAATTGAAGGGTGCAAGAACAGCTTGAGTGAGTACTCTACCACTGTGAGCAGCTGTTGAAGAAAGAAGTGGGAGGATCAAAAGTCCATCTAGGCTAGTTCCCTGATCTGCTCCAGCATGGCAATTTTATTCTATGGAAAATTTGCAATTCACTTTACACTTACCCACTCTTTGTACAAGGGAAGATAAATATCTTTCAGAGGTTATCCACTGGGAATAACCTAAATATTTCTGGCAAACAATCCTCCACAGAATAAAGCAATCACCCTCAGAGCTTCTTTTGATCATGCAAGGTAACATAAATTAGCTCTGCACTTACTTGCACTGTACCTGTTTGCCAGATGTGCCTGCAAGTCTGCATTTCATTAAAGCACAATAGCAAGATAATGTTCACACACCTTTCCTACAAAGAGCTGCCTCCTGAGGATGCTCAGAGTTATTTCCAACTAAATTATTACCTGTTTATTTTTCCAAACCTGCAAACACATGCTGTAAATGTTGGGTAGATCAGATTCTTTCCACTTGATTGCTGGGAATTAGGAAGCATTTTAATTTAGTTTCTTTTCTACAGGAGAGCAAGTTTTAATAATTTTATCTCTCTTGTTACCAAGGAATGGTCTTTCAGATCCTGCCCATAGACTACCTGTACACCAGTCACCTGGCATGCTTGTCACACGTGCAATTCAGCTGCTAAAAGGAACTGTGTAATAGGTTTCAGATAACCAGAGAGAAGGTGCACTTAAAGGTGGCAATAAAAATTAAATATATATATATATTTAAAAATCCAAGCTAGAAGTGGCTAGAGCTGAAAGAGAATTGGGCTTCTAAACGAATATTTGCTTTGCAAGTGCCTAAAGGTTGTTTATTCATTCCCTACAAACATAAGCAGCACACCAGAGGTTTCCTACCTGTGCAGTTCAGAGCAGCTGAAATATTAGACCTCTGCCTAATTCAAGGAATATAGGATGATAAAGATAAGACTGAGAAAACTGGGCTATTGACTCCAAGCCCTCAATGGAAGTCTTCCACAACAAAATGGAAAAGAAACACCTGTCCTCAGGAGAACACATTTTCCCAAGTAATTTGATTTTCTTGCATTTGATTAATACTGTCAAGGAAATGAGCCAGACAAACATTATCCTAATAACACAAAAAGGAAGAACTGAAACAGTCTCTTGCAAGACATTCGAGGAATGAACAAAAGAACACTTTGTCTTGACACTCATTTTGTTTGGTCCAATTTAAACCTCTGAAAGCCCCAAGCAAACTGCCCCCTGATCAGCCTAGATGACACTTGGGTTTGGGGGAAGAAGCCACACACTTCCTTGTTAACTTCAACACACTCAAAGCCCAAATCAGAGAAGGTGCTCCAAAATGGCAAACACACATCTGTAAGCAAATACTCCATCCACAACTGCTTTTGTTCAGAAATTAGAGGCTGTGAAAAAGTAAATTTAAGTTTCCCTGCATAATTTTAATGTTATTTAACCCCAAGGAAATAATGAAAAGAAAGGGGGGGTTAGATAAGAATTTGGACTCTGTGTCTAAACCATGCCCCTGTTTTTCCTCCTAGTAAAAACAAGCAATCCCTGATAAGAAATACTAAGGCTACAACACATTCTAATATCCTACAAAGTAAGAAAGAAAAAAATGTAAAGCAATACTGTCATGTATGCACAAGCAAGCATAAACAGGGGTACAAAGCCCCCAAGAGATATGATGAGGTCACTGGGACATAGTTTGTCCATTTTAATGCTAGCTGGGATACTGTGTAGTGAAAGCAGAACTGAAAGGTGAAGGTGATAGTCATAGTTCCACTATCTACCAAGAAGTCAGTGTTGAAGGAGTAAATGCTGACATGTGCCACAGCCATCTCCAATAATGGACCACATTTCACTGTCCAGGATGTGCAGCCATCCTGACAACTAGAACCCTTGTTTTCTTGGCAGGAGACAACAGTTACAGCTGCAATCCTCAAAGTGTTTCTCCTCCTTTTCCTTGTTCAGAGACTGAATCTCTGCTTCTTATTTGCTCTTACCAAACTTCATTCTAGGATAACTCCACCAAAGTTATACCAGTAAGTAAATTTATATATACAAATTACATGTTAGATCCTAATAGAAACTAAAGAAAAAAAAATAAAATCACTTCAAGTGACTATTTTCAGTATAGAAGTACAGATAGACAACAAACCATCAAGACCACGTTTACATGTAGACTACAACCCTCAGAGTGAAAATTCCAGAGACTCAGTCACTGCTACAGAGTAGTCCACAATGTGCTTTCTTGGGTAACCATGGGTGCTTATGTACTCATCCCTTGCACTACCTTTGGGACAAAAGTGCAGCATGTGCTCACACCCAGGGCTTTTTGGAGCTGTTCAGAGCAACCCTGGGGCTCCCCTGTCTCAGGATACTCCACCCCTGAGAATACTACAGTAGTACTGTATGGAGGAACTGGATAGGGAGGATTTTATTTCCTCACCTACTCTTTTTGGATCTCAAATATTTTTAATATGTTGGGAATTGTGATATATTTAGATCATTAAAAATTAACACATTTTAATGTACTGATGTTCATGTGAACAACATAGGGCAGAACTCCTTTGTGAGGGTTTTAACAAAGCTTTTCGGGGTGGTTACATATGATGATGGACCTTCCATGCAAACATACCAACATTTTCTACAGCAAAATCTTTCCTTGATGCAAAACCAAGCATTTGGATACAACAAGAGAAAAAACAGGCAGGAAGCCTCCTCGTGTGTTTCTGATGCAGTTACAGGGAACTGCTGGTGCATGCTCCTCTAAGCAGCAAGAGGCAGAAAAGCAATGACAGCTGCCTGACGTCTTGCTGGCATCATCACCCTCCTCCCTGTCTGGAATGGCTCACCCAGCCCCCACACAGTGGAGAATAAGCTCTACTGCCAAAAGGGCTGAGGAAAACCCCAGCCCCCAGGCACGGGGGAGATCAGTCCCAAGCCTCCTCCCATTCCCAACCTGCTGAGAAGCTTTCCACACTCTCAGCTGTCCCTGTTTAGCACAGCCAAGCCGTAAGCAAATCTCCCCAGTGGCATTTGAGGCTGAAGAGGCTCTTAAATGGCCAGTGAACCTAAATTTAGGATTAATGAAGAAGGAACTCATCCAACACTTATATTTTCCTCCTCAGCACAGCAACAAGTTAACTTCGTGTGCCACTTTTAGACATTCTAAAGTTATAACTAGGCCTTGAAACTGAAGCATAATCTTTGTCAACAGCCAAGGAGAGAAAAATCCCCAGAAACCATTTTTATTTATATATTTTTTAAAACACATAGCTTACCAACACACTCCTCCTCATGTTTTAGTATTAAGACCAGAGCTAAATATTTAATGTCTGAAAGGTTAAAAGAAACCTGATACATAACTTCATACATACCAGACTCATCTCAAACTGCTAAATATGAATTGCCATGGCTTATGACATCCACTTACAATAGCATGCTGCTCAGTCACACTAACTTCTGCTGCAGTTTTAAATTAAGAGGTTGTAACTTGATCTCTCTGGAGCCTAAATTTTTATGTGCCTTGTTGAACAGGAAAAAAGAGACTTAAAGAGTCTGTTACCATTATTAAAATATAGATACTGTACATAACCACCACCACAGCCCCCCCCCCAAAAAAAACCACCAATAAATAAAATATAACCCACCAACAAATAAAAAAACCCCTACCAATACAACAAACAATCCAAAATCCCAAGAAGAAAATACATAAAAGTGCAGCTCATGATTAAAAGCAACTTTTGAAGACATTAAAAGCTGTGAAATAAAGTACATAACACTTAATAATGCTGACAATATTACCAATTAATACTTTAAAAATCCCATATCTCTCTTTTCCAGGTGTTTTTCAGCATGCTGATTATAATTTTTAAAAATGTAATGACAATGAATTGTGGGATTCCTCCACCAGTGATGACCACATCTAACCATGGCATGTTCTGAGCCCAAGATAAGCATTTTATCTAAATGCTTCACAATATTTCACATTATTGTACAAATGTTCCTGTTGACACCGGGTAGATTTGGTGGGTATCTCACTTAAAAGTCTTACAGAAGACAACATATGTTACACCAGAGAACTGTGCCACCTATTTAATAATGATACTCAAGAGTATTTCTGTCAATAAATAGAGGCACCAAATTTACAAATTAAATTATCTTAATTTCTACAGAAAGAGAAGTAGCTGGAAAAAGATGAAAAGGATATAAATTAAAGGGAAATAGGATAGCCAAAGGTAAGGAAAGAACAGTACATGTTTGAATGCCACAACAAAAACTCGACAACAGAGAAAATATTTCAAAACCTATGCATTTAATGTTAATGCAGCCTTTAGCATATACACTTAGAAACTGTTAGCAAATCAGAGTAGCTTAGGTGCTTAATTTTCTTTTAGTCTAAGAAGTTTAGCAAGATACATTTTTAAAACATGCCTGAGTGGTGCATGGTTTCAAGATAACTAATCTGAACCCAATTAATTTGTTTGGTTTATATCTTCCATATAGAACAGGCTTGGATGAAGGCAGGAACCAAATAATTCTGTTGTTTTTCAAGTGTCACATTAATTTATTTGAAGACATTTAATATAAACCTGTCGCTTAACTTCCAGTTGCTGGAGGAGGAGGAAGAGCGAGGCAGAGGCGATTTTCTTCACCAAGATGCCAAGAAGCCTTTATTTATTAATTTATAGCTCTTTTTATACCCTTTTAACCTCAAGGTAATTGGACAAGAAGAGAAAGGTCATGAAGTAAAAGCAATGCTGAAGGGGAGCTCTGCACCTCAGTGTGGACCTGAACAGTGCCACTTACAGCAGCATCATTAGCAGCAGAGCAAGTTCATGAGGTTGCCTTGATAATGGAATTGTGCAGCTCTCAATTTGTTGTGGTGGTTCTCCAAATCCCCCCTGCTTACCACACACACACACACACACACACACACACACACACACACACACACAGAGTTCTTGAAACATTTAACTACACACAGGTCACAGAAGACCTGCCTTGGCCACATCTCCTCTAGAATTTCACATGAATATCTAGAGACAATTCCTATGCTGTGCTCATTTATTTAGTGGGCAAGTATTTCTCAGTGTATTTCTCAATGTATTTAAAGAACAGTGAATCAATTAAAAAATGCTTAAATAATCTATAAAAGTAATCAATTACTTTCTTGCTTCTCTTAAAAGAAAAAAACCCAAGACTCAATACCAAAAACTCCCAACCAAATCTACAAATACATCATCATAATTGGTAATAACATCAGTACCTGCTATTTCCAGAGCAGCCCATTTTCAGGGTCCATTACAAGCAACTGTAAACATTTTAAAACATGACAAAATTCTTCTCAGATTAAAATTATGTCTGTTTTCAGATTACAAGAGGTAGTATATCTAGTCCTAACAACAGCAACATGACTCTCTTAGATTTTACATTTTAGAAACTGCAATTGCAAGTTACCCCAGTAATTTCAGGTTAATTTGATAATTAATTTAGCTCTCCTGTGAGATTACATTCATCAGATATACTTTAGTACAGTGGAAGCACTGGGTAGATAATTATGTGCAAAGAATAAAAAAAACTTGCTCTGAAGGAATATTTTAGTCTTCAAAAAGACAAGCATTTAGACTACATGAAAAAAAGCCACTTTAAAAAAGTCACCACATCAGTAATATAGTACTGCACAGTTAATTTTAAAGAATAGCTGAAACAAGTATAAATGGGCTCATGTTTTGGAGTGGAAAATAGAGTATCATAAAATCAGAAAGGAAAAATAAATTGTATAAGGACATGGTTTTCTTTAAAGTATTGCTGAAGATAATACAGGATTTTTGTTTGCTTAGAAACAAGATTTTTTAAAATGTTACTGTTTTAAGACTCTGAAGTAGGTCACTTCCACCTTCCAAATTTTTTACACATTGTAGGAAGGGGGAGTTATGGAAGTCTAAGTTGTCAGGAGAAAAAAAAAAAAAGTATTTGAAAGGTTTTTGAATTGGGATAAAAAAAAAATTTCACTCAATTTCTGCAAGTACTTCCTGGTGCAAGTCAGATAAACCTTCACATTTTAGTACAAAGCTTCTCAAGATTAGAAAAGCATCCCACTAGTATGCTCCACAGCAGTCCTTTCAAACCTGCAACAAGACCCTTTAAAGTTGGAATCTACCACTTTAAAGCAACAACCCACTGCTAATGGAGGCTTTATCTGCTCTACAGTTTCTTGGTGGTTCTTGCAGCAAAGCCTATTTTAAGGATTATAATTTAAATGAAATATGCAGAGACATGTCTTGTAAGTGTCCTTGCTTTGTCTCAAACACTTTCTGAAATCCTATGGGACTAGTCCAGAGGTTTTTCAGAGAGACCATGGTAGGCAAATGATGGGTTATGGTGAAGTACCATAGTTCATCCCCACCAAAGAGGCTGACTAAAAGCATACATGAGGAGTACAACAAAAGTCTAACATTTCAGTTTAAAGAGGTATACATTTTTAGACCAAAACCACAAGTTATTTATACAGATAGACTTTCACAAAGCAATCTGATCTGGGAACCAGGGGATTTTTCTTAGAGCATCTGTGTTCCACATTCTCAGGAACAAAACTTAAATAATCCTAAAAAGCTGAAAAAGGTATTTCTATCATAGCTTTTGCAGCTATTTCATGTTTCACTCAAATTGAAAGAGACCTGAACCAGATATCTCCAATCACATCTGGAAACAGGCCCTAGTACTGTCTGCTCTGTCTTAACTAGAACTCAAATAATTCTGTTTTAAAAAATCTAACCTTAAAAAAATAATTTAAAAATAAATTCACACACACACAACCCCCCCCCCAAGCTCTGGCATTCCTTTTCACATTTTTTTAATTTGTGTGATGTCAGTTTATATCTAATAAACAACATGTTTATTATCTTTATTTAAGCCAGGACTTTACCAAGTTACAGCAAGAGTCTTAGGAAGCATATGATTACAAATCTGTAACGCATGCAGGATCCCTGTGCAGCACTATTAAAGCCATTAATCACTGTCTTTACTGTCCCAATTATGCTAAGATATTCAATAAGGCAATTTCAACTCACCTCTGTCTCTCCTGTTACCATCATTGCAAAGAAGGCAAAACCACAGCGCTTCCGACAAATTCTCAAGGCACCTCTTTTGTTCCTTTTAAATTAAATCTGAATCGGTTGCACGTTTTGCTGACCTGCTAATGCTCTCCACATGTTCCCTCTCTCAAACTGAAAATGTTTTCTATTAAGAATGCCTAACGCTGAACAGAAAACTGTAAAATGCCCTTTAAATAATACAAACTACCTCTTTTTCTTAAGACTTTCATTGAAACGTATTAATCACCGCTCGCCCAAATGAAGAGCTCATAATGCCACAATTAAGCTTCCTTTAGAAAAGCTCTATAATTAGACTCTTAGTGTGTTCATAAACTTTATTTCCAAAATAAAGCTCTTTATTTTAAATCCAGTAAGCTATTTCTTTTAACAAACGTAAATAAATAAAACCAGCCTGGTTTAATGTATCAACTAGAAGAACTTCATAGTGTTCATGGCTATGGGAACTCTACTCCAGCACTGAGCATACCACAAACACACATATGCCAGACAGATGCAGTACCATAATGAGATGCTTCTCCCTACAAATATCAAGTGAGACAGCACCAATAGCATGACCTGTAAGCACAAGTTTAACTCTCTCCTCGGAGAATGAAACACAATATGGTTTCCACATTTCCTTAACTAGAATAACACTGGCTTTTTTACACATTGATACTATACTCAGAGAGCAAAACACAAATTTTTCCCCTACTTCTGTCCATATATCAGCTTTTCTGCAAAAGAAGTACCAAATGCAGTTACAGACTCAAGACATGACTTTGTGAAAGTACTGTGGTTTCACGGGGGCAGACCTTATATCTCAAGCACCTGAAGGGACAGGTCCTATAAGAAGGTTCAATAGATGAAGAAATAGTTGCAGAATCTGATCATATCTGCTGTAACATGCAACAAGTCCATGTAATGGATAACAGAAGGGAAAACTGTACATGGAAAAAAGGACTAGCTGCATACTTTTGTCATTACAGGAGAAATAAAACCAGCTGGCTTCTACTAGATTCCCAGTTACAACTAGTTCACAGTTTCCCTCAGCTATCCCAGAATAAAAGGAGCCCAAGAAGATATTTATGGCTACATCTCACAAAAGATATCAGGAGCAAGAGGATGTCAAAAAAAAATCCAAAAAGCTGTGTGGAAAGGCTGGGTTACTGGTGCTTGATGCTAATGTCTCTGGTTAAAGTGGATGCCCTAAACAGGAGGTAGAAACAGCCGCTGTGCAGCATGGCAGCTCTGGTGTCATGTACCTGGGGATAATCCACTGCTGAGCACCCAAGGAATGATGGGGAAGGGCAAGCATGCTGGAGATCTGGTAAATCTGCACCTGTCCACGTGCAAAAGCCAGTAGAATGGGACTGTTAAATAGTTATAATGCAAAACCATTTTAAATAACCATTTGAGGGTGGAGGGGGTGAGCTGGGTGTGTTTTGTGGGTTTTTTTGTTTTTTTTTTTTTTAAATAATAAACTGACACGTAAAATTTAAAATATACCTTACAACATTTGCTGACCTTCCAAGTTACAGTACACTGAGCAATCCCAAGTCAATAAATGTATTCAGAATGACATCAACTTTTGTTATTTGCATTCTTCTTGTATTACATTGTATTAACACCTGAAGTTTACGTCAAACTTCTTTTAGTATAAATGTTCTAAGACATTGTCACTGGTCCCAGTCGAAAACTTGTTTTCAGTATTGAGAGCAACGCTTGATTCCCACCTCCTCCCCAGGCTCTTTAAAAGCAGACATGGAATTCTCTTGGGCTAGATACTGCATCCAGATATGTAACAATAAGTTTTGCCTTTTCTCTCAGAGACCACCTCAGATTTTGAGAGAAAAAAGCCAAGAAGCAAGAATCAAACAACTGTACCAGCAGCTGCAAACAGAGCTGTCCAAGCAAGGATATAATGAGTAAACTGAGTTACTCCAGGAAGAGAGAAAATTTTAAATATCATTAAAATTTTACTTTAAAAGAGATTCTCTGACTGAAACCTTCCATTTAGTTCCAGGGGCTAAAGTGTAGGGTACTGATGATGTTCATCCTGTAAAGCTACATCCCCACTTACATTGGTCTTTATCAAGGCTTCAGCTGAGCACTGTAATTGTTAAATAAATACAGATTAAAAATATGTTAAAACACAATTAAAAACAAATAAGGAAAGTCAAACAGTTGCCAAAACAACCAGAAAGGCTTTCCCCATAGGATATTAAATCACAATGAATCTGAAGTTAATAAAAGGTCAAATTTGACAGATAGTGTCAATTGTTTTTTTCCACTACGTGATTTAGGGATTGATCCTCTCCCACTAACATCTTTTAACATCAACAAGTACAGAAGTACATCTGAAATTTTCATTTAGTTACATTCTATTAACACAATGGGTTTCAGCAATGGTCTTTTGATATGAAAAAAAAATAAAATTAAATTGCAGTTTGGAATAAAACTATTTTTTTAATTACCTTTTAATTAGTCCTTATTTTCCTCAGGCTCAAGCCAAAATGGGAAAATAGAGTGATATTTAAGAGAAACTTTGTTCCTCCATGCTGAAAGTCCTTAGTGTGAACGTAAGTACTCAAATTGTGAGGAAAAAAGTTTAAAATTCACTTGAGTAAAATAGGGCAGAAAATACCACTCACTGACAAATTCCACATTCAAGTTCAGCTATATTCCTTCTCTCCTTAAATAAAAACAAACAAACAACTACAATCACAACATGCAAACAAACAAAAAAAAAGCCACACAGAAAAAAAAAAAAAGACAACCACCACCCCACTAGAACCAGGACTTGATAAAGCTTCCCAAGTCTCATAAAATACTGGCCTGTAGTTATCCTCTGACATATAGTCCAATGGATTCCCTGCAGATTTGAAGTCACTAATGATGGAAAACTTATCTGGACATCTAAACATAAACATTTGTGTATTTCCCACAATTTAAAGTACAACATGTTGGGAGGAGGAAAGAAAATAAATTAGTTAATCTCCCAAATGGAAGAGTTTATTATAGGAAAGCCATTTCTTCACACCTCTCAGCTCTTCAAAGTGAAGTAAAAAGATGAATTCAAGGCTGATAGAAAACTTGGAAGCAAAGACAGTACAGAAAAAAAAAAACAACATCACAGAGAACTGTCCTAGCTACCTACTGGGGACCTTGCAGAGTCTGTAACATTGCTGACCACAATGCTTTCCAAGGATATTGTGAAGACTGAAACCAAATAGCTAAAGCAAGTCAGTTTTATTCCACTTAACACCATCTTCTGGCTTCTACTCCAAATATGCCATACATCTTCCAACCTTAAACCAAATGTTTGTATTTCAAAAGAGTTGTTAACTAGCAACTAATGTGAAAAGTGCACTCAAAATAAAGAAAAGAATCCACTGTGCCTGTGAAAAAAAACTTATATTCTGTGACAAGTTTAACTACCAGACAGAGGTCACCAAACAGGGTCAGAACTATAGAGTGCCCTGTACTAAAACACAAGCCACACTGGATACATAAATAGGAAAATGAAAATGAGAGAAAAGAATGTTCATAACATCAAGCTATGGGCTGAAACAGAAACCCTAAAAATCTAAACTTCATCAGGGGGGTTGGAAATTCAAACCAGATCTTGCGTTTGGCTTTTCTGCCTATAATAAACCAAGTCGAAAGTCCATATCCAAACACACCTTTGCTCCAGGAGTTTGAAACCTGGACTGAAGTTTTGCAGCCTGGCTTCCTCTGTACTCACCACTGAACACATTATCTCTGCCAGAGAATAACAGCACCTTACAAAAGAACACAGTTTCATACAGGAACTTTCAAATACAAGCACAGTAATAGGCCTAATTTCCCCCAGTGAGCTTCAGTGCAAACAGACAACAACAGAGCAACCACACACGGAAGCCAAGAACCTGGCATGCTCCAATTCCTCGATGGCTGCACTCTGAAAAAAAAGAATTTATATGAAAATTGTTTTTATAAAACCTCAATACAGGAAACATATGAAATCTTGTCTCACTGCACTGCTCTGTTTTGCCAAATATATTCCCAGACCTAACAAGAACAAGCTTCTCCAAGCTGTTCTTCATTTCATTCACATTTACACAATCAGCCTGGTCTTTGCAGCATCTCTGTCCCTCCTCTAACACTTAACATGCAGGATTGCTCTACTCCAAGTCAACAGTAGTAGAGGAGAGTGTGTTCCTACACAAGGCAGCCTAGAGATTGCTCTCAATGGGAGATATTGGAGGAATTCTGTAGGTTTCTTATGCTTAGTTCCAGTTCTCAGAAAGGACATTTCATAACACATCCTGGGAGCAGGAGAAAGAAGTTTAGTTGTATTTAAAGACTGAATCCTCCAACAGTAGTAGCACTGTGGAAATACAAAACTTTGACTTTCTTCTCTTTTAATGAAAATACCTATCAATGCTTCCACTATGATTTCCTGAAGCAAGACCAACAACAAGCTAAATGTACTAGGATGCCAAATCTACTGCAGAGAAGTTGGAAAAAAAAAAAAAAACAAAAAAAACCAAACAAACAAAAAACCAAACCAAACCAACAACAACCCAAAAAAACCAACCCACCAAACAGGCAACTGTGGCAAATACCAATGGAAATTCTAATTTTTTCTTTTTAAATCAGCCACCCATAAGAATGATAAGAACATCACCAGAACATGTGTAAGGTTTGCCAGTAGCACTCAGTGAAACACTGCTCTGCAGAGCACTGGAGAACACATTAATGCCATCACACCACATCAGCCTCCATTTGTGCAACCTTAAAACTCTTATGACATGCACATCATAACTTTCATTAGGCTTTTCCTTATGACAGCATTGTTTTAACCAGGGTTTAAAGACACCAAGATTACCATCATAACAAACAATGGCCAAGATTTGTAAGATGTGAAGTAACAAGCATTACATGCTATTAAACACAGCAGACAGTTCTCAGGCAGTTCTTCAGATTCCCTTCCCAATTCAGGGTAGTCTTCCTCAGGCACACACAAGGGCTGTAGCAAGACAGATAATCCAAAATTCTCTAAAGCAGCCCAATCATCACACTTCACTGTCAAATGCTATACTTCCCTGGGCTCTTTAACTTACTTTAAGGGTGATGTAACTAATACAATCTAACTTTAGCATACAACAAACAGAACAAAATTTATGGGCCATTAACCTCAGCTTGAACACAAGTCTGATTTAAACTCCCCAGATTTGCTTCTCAGAGATCTATTTTCTTTATTTGCTCACTTTCAGGCATGTGGAACTGCACTTACCAATGCAGGCATGGACTCTCACTGACAGCTGGGTCCTTAGAATTATACTGTGCTTCTTGCCCCTCCTGAAAAGAAAATATAATAAAAATATATAAGCATGTAGGAAACAGGTAGCCGAGTTAGGAAAGATGCAGTAAAGTTAAGCCCAGGAAAAAAGGGTTGTAGCTGAGGGAAGGTATTACAAGTCATTTTTTTATTTCTCATCACCCAACTCTATTTTAACTGGCAATAAATTAATTATCCACAATTCAAGACTGTTGTACCTACAACAAAAATTGATAAATCATCTCACCATCCTGATCTCATAGAGTTTTTTTTTCAACAGATGGGAGGGAAAATAAGATGAAGAGAGTGAGAAGGTGGCTGGTTGGGCAGCTGGCCAAGGTCAACTCACCACAAGGACTCTAGAAAACCATATTAGAGAAGTACAGAGCGTTGACTTCACATTTAAATTTTCACAGAAATACTTAAAAGCTAGATATAGTTAACCATTAAAGAAAAACAGAAGGCTGCTTACACTTGTACAAGTCTGACATGCACCCTAAGCTCTCTTTAAAGCACAAAGATGTGTTTTTCATTCAAAGATGTGAAAGCTCTTGGTTTCATCCTGGTCTCAAGTGCAATGACTATCTTAACTAGGTGATTTTTTCAGACAAATTAGCATTATCTGTATTTCTTCAATCTGGACAAGAGCACTGTTCTTGGTTTCTACATCCTATACCTGCCAACAAGTAACGGGACATGGCCAGCACCTTGCCTCCAAGCCCAAATCAGCTCACTTGGTGGAATGTGGGAGGGTAAGAAAAGCCAAATGTCTTTTCCACTTGTACAGCAGCATAATTTCCCTTTTTTCTCTGAAACTAAAGATGCAGTTCCCAGACAAGCAGCTCTAGGTGGCCCTGTGTGGGCAGGGAGGGTGAATCAGATGACCTCCAGGGGTTGCTTTCAACCTCAGCCATTCTGATTCTGTAAATTTAATGTGGGAAAACAATCAAGAAGCAAAACTGTTTTTAGAACACACTCAGATGCAGCTTAGTTTGTCTCATGTGAATCTAGACCCACTTCTGTGTACAAGTTAGAGACAAATTCAAATCCAGCACAACCTTCCTCATTTATATAACTGGACTCTGCTGAGAGATTTCTGGGCCAAATCCTTCACACAGATACTCAGCAGAATTTTCTACTGGCTGTAGAATTAGAATAAACCCACTATTTTTCAGATAAAAACAAAGGCTCTTTTCTCACCAGTTTTCCTGTCCACAATTCTTCTGAAGAACAAAAATATTTTACACTACTTTCAACAACAACAAAAAAAAAGAGCTTGCTTTATATCATCTCCCTGAAAAAGCTGCAGAGGAAGGCAGTGACAGATAAATAAAGTAGTGACAGATACCTTCAGAAAAAATATTACTCTCCGAATCACACAGGGAAAAACAACAACAACAAACCACCAAAAAAAACCAAACCAAAACACACACACAAAAATAACAACAAACCAGAAATCTGGGAAAAAAAGTGTGGCTACCATAGAATTGTATACAAGCTAATACAGGACTTGGTTCCAGTTTCAGAATGTCAACCTTTCTCTATAGAGTGAAACGATAATTAAAAATAATTAAAAGGAAAAAAATCCAATTTTAAATTCCTCTCTGATGCTTGAACATCCTTGGGACAGAGCAGGGAAAGTGTGAGCCTTCTCCTAATAATTTTGAAATGCCAAGCAGCACACTTTTCTCCCCAAGAACAGTCTGCAGTCTAGATTTTCAGGTTTCTTGGAGCAGTTCCAGATTTAAGACTGACTCTGCACCCACCTAAACTCCTCCTGCCATTCTGGTTGGACACAGCTTTCACCTGCACTCATGGCCTGGCGATTTTTAACAGCTGTCCTTTCCCATTGGGGTGCCAGGACTCCTCTGGAATATTTAATTTGCAAAGGTAGTGAGGAATCTTTGACAGGGTAGCTAATTTAAAACACCAACACTAGCATCACTCATTGAGATATCACCTCATACAAGAGTTGTTATATTCTGACTAGGGTACACTGTAATTCTGTGAAAGACAATAACATAAAATATTCCTAAACCTCTCCCCCTCCATTAATACTCGAGACAAAAGGAATAAATCTCTCTTGTGGAAACAAAAGGGGAGCAGCTCAGGGATTAGTCTCCACCTGGGACAAAGAAGGCTCTCCTTTCAGTTTCCTTCTTGCCACAGCTTCAGTGCACAGATGCAATCAGGTAAGGCCAGGCCAGAGGTGTCAGTGGACGTCAGCAAAAGCCAGACCTCAGCTTTTCTTAAGCATGTGAGCTGGAGTTTCTCCTATGCCTTTTGTCCCCTATCTGCAAATCAGGGACTGTGGCAGCTGCCCATCTCCTGCTTCTGTTACAGCTCAGGGCTCACTGAGCTCTGCATCACCTCTCTATATCCTTCACATGATTTCTCTTATCTGACCATTTCACAACCACATTTTTTTTCTCTTGTGAGATGTGGGGGGAAGAACAGGGCTTAAAACCTTCAGCTACACATCCTTGATAAATGCTGGAACAGCAGCAAAAGAAACATAATAATGGTAGAGAAGAGCCAGTGTATACCTGACTGTTAAAGCAAGTGCTACCTGGGCTCCATGGTATCACTTTTTTTTAAAAAAGTGTATGTTCTAGTGAGTGTGACTGGCTAGTATTTATTAAATAAAATCCCCAGAAATATGCAAGAGATTTGATAGCTGCTATTTAGCAGCAGTAGATTAGGCAAATTTCACATGTTGTGCTGATACCACATTCTGTGGTAAATAAACACATGCCAAAAGCTCACTAAGTGTGCATGTCTTCTGGAATAGAAATGCTTTTTGTCATTGCTTATGTACTATATTGCAAATAGTTTCACTCAGTTATACATTTCAAAGCTTTAATTTATATGACATTTTTAAATTAGTACCTAGACAGCCTGTCTTAAATAATTATTTGTTCCAAGGTAGAGCCTATGTTTGGACCTAGCAAATCCTTGACTACAACAGAAATACTGAGAATCTTATGTTAGGAAATAAAAATAAAGCAACCATAATAAGTAAGCAATCACACAATTTCAAGTAAACTTTTAAAGGAACTTTTAAAGGAGTTTGTTTTATTATGATACAGATTTCACTCTCAGATCTATAGTAGAGAGTTTCTGGTAAAAAAAAAAAAAGATATTTTAATGTAATTATCCAGTAATAATTGTCATTATTACAAAGAAAGCCACAGTTACTTCCCTGTCAAAAGTTCATCTTTGCAAGATAGGAGAATGCATCAATTAACATTTGCAATTTCAATGTTTTCTGTCTTTCCTGATAAACCTTTATTTCAGGACAATTGAATAATATTTCCTAATGTTTTGCCAAAGGCTTAATATTTCAATTCATTTAGTTTTAAAACAATGTAATGTTTCTGAGAAGACACTTTTATAATATAAAAATTAAGCAGAAAATGACTTTAAGCTTTCTTAACAAGTACTTAGTATCTCAATAGAAGATTGTTAGATTGAAGGTGTTAATTCCATGACAGGTCACGCTACAGCTTTCTGGGCTCCTCCTGTTCTGTTTTCTACATGATACTTGACAGTCATGGAAAAAGATAGTTTTATAGCACAGTGGCAGATAAGCTGCAAGAGTTTTAGTAACTCTCTGGTAACATAGTTGGCTGTCAAGCAAGGTTACTATTCTTCATTAAGCTTGCTCAAAAAAACCCCAAAACTGTGTCACTGACACCTGAATCCTCAAAAGCCTATCACAAGCAGAAGCAAAGTCTGCTGCTGTTAGAAGCCATGACTTAATCAAGGAATCATTTAGGTTGGAAAAGACCCTTGGGATCACCAAGTCCAACCATTAAGCCTACTCTACAAAGTTCACACCTGAACTATGTCCCTCAAAACCACATCCAAATGACCCTTAAATACATCCAGGGATGGCGAGTCAACCACCTCCCTGGGCAGTCTATGCCAGTATCTAACTACTCTGAAAGCTTTTTTCCTAACGTCCAGTCTAAACCTACCCTGTTGCAGCTTGAATCCATACCCTCTTGTTCTACTACTAATTACCTGTGAGAAGAGACCAGCACCAACCTCTCTACAATGCCCTTTCAGGTAGCTGTAGAGAGTGAGGAGGTCTCCCCTTAACCTCCTTCTCCTCAAGCTAAGAAATCCCAGCTCCTTCCTTTGCTCTCCATAAGATTTATTCTCCATGCCCTTCAGCAGCTTTCTTGCCTCCTCTGCACTCGCTCCAGCACCTTGAGATCTCTCCTGTATTGAGGTGCCCAGAACTGGACACAGTACTCAAGGTGTGACCTCACTAGTGGTGAGTACAGGGGGACAATCACCTCCCTGCTCCTGCTGTTCACACTGTTTCTAATACAAGCCAGAATGCCATTGGCTTTCTTGGCCACCTGGGCACACTGTAGGCTCATAGTCACCCTCTTGTCAATTTAAACCACCAGGTCCTTTTCTTTCAGACAGCTTACCAGCCACACTTCCCTAAGCCTGTAGTTCTGATACAAGTGCAGGACCCAGCATAGTTAGTTCACAAAGAACTTGGAACCTTTCAGTTCATATATGAATGTCTAAGCAATACATTCTTCCTTTTTTGAAATATTTAAAGGATAAAAAGAAAAATAAAATTAACCCCATAATGTCAAACTTGGATCTGAATGTTCTGTGAAGTGCTACATACGCCTACACAGCAAGTAAGTTAAATCCCCCAACTCTATGATGTTTAATTTTTATTATAGCACCACACCAGCCACAGCAGTGTCTGGACTTTAAGAGTGATTTGTCTTGTTGGGGTGATTTTGTTTTGGTTTAAAATAAATCAATCAATATAAGCAACCATACTCTACCCTCACAACAATTAAAAAATAACATATTCCCACAACTTCTTTAAGATCAGTGTTATCAGACAGTTCTAGATAGAGAGAATTCTGGAGAATCACTGAAAGAATAATTAATCAGTCACTGCACTAGAAAGGGCAATTACACAAAACCTCTGAACACTGAAGTAGTTTGTATATGTGTTTTGCATTTTAAACTAAGAGGTATCATTTCCTTCAGATCCCTGATGAGCTTCTGGCAAGACAGCCTAGATGTGGTGGAAAACAAATTCTAAAAGTTCCAATTTAAATTGGCAACATCAGTAGAGAAATTCTAAGTTTGCAGATCCAGACCAGAGACCTCACACTTCCTATTGCCCAGTTCACTGGGCTAACAGCAAAACTTCTGTCCTTCTTCATCCCACCTCAGAGGAGCACTGAAAAAAATCAGTTATAATAGTTGCAGCCTGCATGTAACTTGTGAAACTCTACAAAAAAACCTATATATTAGAGGGTTCTCCTCTTCATTTTCACCATATCAGGGGAAAACAAAACAAAATGTGAAATCAGATACTGGCAAACAGTGTAGGTACCTTGCATTTTTCTTAGCTTCTCTTGTTATTAAAGTTTTCCTGCCCTCCAGCATTCAAATCCATCTATTATCAGTCCTTTATGCTGTTATTAGGTTCAGTATCAGTAACTTAAATACAGTAAGGCCATCTCTGAACTAGGTGGTTATCAGATCAGCCAGGCACCCATTTAGCCTGTCCCAAGCCTCTCATGAAATAATTAGATTATATTTTCATCATCCTTCCAGATGAAAATACAGAGCAAATACAAGAGGTTACTGAATCAATCTAAACTAATGCCATGATGTGTTGTCCATTTATCCCAAAGAAGGCATAGGCTGGATGAAAACTAACAACTTAGCAACACTGAAGAGGTTTTCAGACTTGGCCAGCATTTAAAGCCAGCCTCCCTTGTCAGCTTACACTATAAAAATTCTGCATCTTTTGCCTGATGGAACAACCTGACCATTATGAAAGCACAACACAGATGCTGCTCCTAATGGAAAGCTTTCAAAGCACACATGTGCTACACATGCTGCACATTTTGTTACAGCCTCTCATAGTGTTCAGGTTTCCTGGTGGACCATCAGCTTTCTTCAATAATCACAAGCATGTTTTCCCAATAGGAGTAGCTTAATGAGAACAGCATCCAACAATCCCTAAAGCTCAAGAAGGAGCCACTGACTCCCATGAGAGATTCATGGCCCATAGCATGGCACCAGAAACAAATGTGTAGCAACAGGCATGCTCTAAAGTGCATTATTACTGCAACTGGCTTTCACATTTTAATTTCAGCAACTATTCACTTCCACCTGCACTTGAATACACCTTTCTGGGAGTGGAAACTGCTTCTGTGATGAAATAGTACCTCACAGTCAGGAACTTTGTCATTTAAAGGACTTGACATCACCAGGAGAAAACAAACTGCTCCTTGTTGAATGCATGAGATGATTTTTTTTGCCAGAGTTCAAGCACTTGAGTCTATCAGATTTTTCCTGAAAAAGATCTGCCAGCCAGCACACACATACAAAAGGAAAGTGTTTCTTAACTTGCTATTAATCAGACAGCATAAATCTTAATAGCTTTGAAATCAAAGCCCATGATATGGTTTGACTGCAGTTTCAATATTATATGCCTCTCCATTCAACTGTAGATTTAAGAGATACAAAAAAATACCCTGACACTTGAAAAAAGTTGCAAAAAAAGCCAAGTTGAGTTAGAGTGCACACACATGACTGAAGACAGAAATTAAGAATCTCACTAAAAAAAAATCTTATCTTAATAAATCACATTTTCTTCACAGATAATCATCCAGCAATTCGACTGGCACATTCAAACTCATGTTATTCTCATTGAATAATAGAAATAAAAGAGCTCAAGAATAATCTTATTAAGAGTCTTTTAAATGTTGATTCACCTCCTATGCACCTCAAATGGATGACAGTGCTACGAACAATTTCTGGTACATGATAACCAGCTAGGGGCAAACACACTCATTTTCAAATGAGGTCAGTGGATTTGTCTTTCTTACTTCAGTTTTTCCATCTAAAAGTTTAGCATGAAGTTATAACGTGTCTGCATCCTGTTTTTGCAATACTCTTGAAAATCATGTAATTATTTATCATAGTGCTTTTATTCAGAACATTCCAGGAGCATAAAACCTTCACTGAAGTAACAATCACTTGACCATAGGAAGTAAAAATAAGCAGACAGACTGTTCAGATGCTTGTTCACTCTTCTTTTTTTAAAAAGTTAAATTATTAAAACTTTACTAATTCAGGTCAAAATAATCCCAACAGTATATTACCTAAACAAAAACTAAAATAGAAAATTCTTGCAGATTATTAACGCAAGCAACAGTATGCAAATGAACAAAGTATGCTGAGATGTGTGTACATCTTTTCCCCTATGGATTACTCCACTATTATGTTCTATGTCTGCCAATATAAATTTAACAATTAAATGTCTCATTCCCAACTAACAACCTATATAGCCTACATAGCACTCAAAAAGTTACTGGCTGAATACCAGCAAGAAAATTACCCTGATACATCCTTGCCTGGGTAACTCAAGTAAGGACTACCTACAGACTGTCACTACCAAGTGCTAGGTTTTCACATCCTCCTGCTCTTCCCAAGCACAACATTTACTAGGCACGTTTTTCATCTTTCTTCTTCCTCCTCATTAAAAGACATGAAATAGAATGGAAGGATTTTTTTTCCTCAGTCTTTACTGGAAACCTCTTTCATAACATCTCCCAAGTCAAAAAACCACAAGGGAGAAATCAAGATGGTGAAGTCACTCCCACTGTATGTGAAAAATCATGTTCATGACCTCCTCAGGAACCTGAACATACATAAATCTATGGGACCCAATGAGATGCATCCCAGAGTTTTGAGTGAATCATAGAATGATTTGGCTGGAAGGACCTATAAGATCATCAAGTCCAGCCATTAACCCTACACTGCCAGGGTCCCTAAACCATGTCCCCCAGCACCACGTCTATATGATTCTTAAACACCTCTAGGGACGGGGACTCCACCACCTCCCTGGGCAGCCCATTCCAATGCCTAACCACCCTCTCTGGAAAGAAATTCTACCCAATATCTAACTTAAATTTCCCTTGGCGCTTCTTGTTATCCTCACATCATTTCCCCCTGCAGAGATGACAGCACCTGACCAATGCTTTCCAATCCCAGATCATATATTTTCCATTGCTGTCATTAGGTCTCAAACTCTGGCTGCACATTCCCCCCAGGAATCTTTACAATGGGTAATATCTGGTCGTGTGGATTTGCTATCACCTGCACTTTGAAGTTCATGTTACATAAAGATTTTATCTAAAACCTCTTCAAACTTGGAGAAACAGATGCCTTGAAGTATCAATATTTTGGGGGAAACAAAGACAAACCCAAATCACAAAACCATACACGCCACAAGCACACACAACAGGAGAACTGAGAACCTACAGGAAGAGGGCATAGAGGAAATGAAAACTAATCAATCTCCACCCACCTGGGACACTTGATTCTTCCACCTCTCCAGATAAAGGTTCCCTCTGGTGCTCCTAACCACATCAGGGGACCCACAGTTTTGGTTCCAGGAGAACTAAGTGCCAGGCTAACTTCATTAGCAGATCCATAGATGCAGAGCAGAAGTAAATGGTACCCGTGTTATCATTTTCATTTTCACAAAGGCCTATCTGATCTAACCCCAACTTCTTGTACCAAAGAAGAGTTCTATTGTTTTTATAATTTAAATGAGCTAAGAACTTTGCTTGTAAAAAAAAGTTTTATTGAATTTTCATAAACTTTTGCCTCCTACTAGGAACCATTCTCTAATACCCTATGGGGGGGGAAAAGTATCTTTTATGATTTTCCAATTTAATTGATTATATTAAAAAGATAACAACCTGAAGAAGAGAATACCCAAAGCGACACAGAACCCATTTCAAAGCAATGTCACACCCACTTAATTAGCCAGTTATGCTCTCAGGATGTGAGCAGTTTATTCAGATACAGCAAAAACTATTTTAGAACTGTTCTATTTTGCAGGGAACATGTACGTGTGTATTAAAATACATAAAAAAGAAATTATACTTTGCACTGATCAAAGTATTTCTTTGGGTCTCTTTCTGCTTTTTGGAAGTCTTCCATTAGTATCACATTTGGCAAGGGTTCCTTTGTAACTCCACATACAAGTTTTTAAACACAACACACTGCCCTCAGGCCACTTATTTCTCCATGCTAAATTAATTTAGAAAATGGACTTTGTATTTATTGCTGGGTCATCAGTGCTTTTGCTAGCGAGCACAATTGCTGTGTGGTAAAGGGAATAAATTACTATTATTACTGTATTGTAATAAATAAATTTAATTTAGTAATTAGTAATTTAAATGAATTACTATTATTGCTGCATTGCTGTGGTCTTCATCCTGGCAGAATCCACTGCTTTTCAGTTTCATTACCAGAGATCCTGAGCTAGTCACAGATTTGCAGTGGTTTAAGCTGTTAGTTCACAACTGGAAGTGAAATTGGAGACGTTTTTGTCTGAAACAGATTATTACCTTAGTTTAGCCCATGGTAAAATAAACCAAACACACACTCCCCAAGCATAAAGACAGATTAATTCTCACAGAACAAACACAATCTGAGCTTGATTATGCAAATCTACTCTGCATGTACAAGAGGGTAGGAGCATGTACACGAAGAGTTGCTGTGGAATAAGAAGTGTAGGAAATTCACAGGTTTTATTACCCAGCACAAACTCACTCTGCTGCCCACACCCTCTGGGCAATTACACTGCAATACACTACCCTGGGCTTGCAAGCTTCATCAGTAGATGGTGGGTGCTGCTGCTGTTCAAGGTTTGGATCTTCAAATCAATGGGTTTACTCACAAGTCAAGTCAGGACTGTCCTACAGCACTTTCTGGCAGTCCTACCTGAATCCTTGCAGATGATCTGTTTACAGAGAGAGAAATGTATTTCCTCCTTGCAAAATGAAGAAAAACACATTTCCAAGCTTTAAGAGCTGCTCACTTGGCTTATAACCTCAGCATCAATGAGGAGAGCAAACAGAGCTCTAAAATAAAATAGCTTTATTTATTAGTTTTAAAATAAAACATCTGTCATCAGCTGTTTCTATAAGCTCTTTTTAAGTTTCCACCCTACAATATTGGACTCCTCAGCTATTTTCACCTGTAAACCTGAACAACAAATTAGATGATCTTTAAAAAAAAGGGTTTCCTACAAAAAATTGTAAGAATTATTCACACACTTTTTGGTTTGGCACTGCATTTCATACGTAATGGACTGGGAGTGAGCTAAGCACAATGATACTTGGTGCTGATCTCACAATGATAGAACAAGATGGAATGTATTCAAACTGCAACAGGACAGGTTTAAACTGGGCAATAGGGAATATTTTTTTTCACTGAAAGAGTGGTCAGACACTGGAACAGGCTTGTCCAGGGAGATGATTGAGTCACCATCCCTGGATGTGTTTAAGGGGCGTTTGGATGTGGCTTTGAGGGACATTGTTTATGGGTGAACTTTATAGAGTAGGGCTAATGGTTGGACTTGATGATCCCAAGGATCTTTTCCAACCTGAATAATTCTATGATTCTAAGTAAATCACTCTTAGGGTTTTGTTTCTGGTTTTTGTTTTGTTTTGTCATGTTTTTGGTTTGGGCATTTTTGGAGTTTTGTTTGGAGTTCATTCTCTGTTGCTTGTTTTTATTGTGACCATCCATTACATTTTTCAGGTTCAGCATTTAGAGTAATAATTAAATATCACAAATCAAAATTTTAAACTGGACTAATAAATTTTTCAAAACAAAGTAAATCATTGCAATGAGCAGTCACATCCTCTAATGTTTGAAGCATTACAATTTCCTAGAGGCACCTCCCTGACTTTTCTTGCTGTTGGAACTAGACACATAGTAGAAGCAATGTTGAGAGAAAACATAGAAGGCTATCATAAATTGAGAGCATCTTCCACAAGTGAAATAATACAAATATACTCTATTCAAATATAAAATCAGCACAGGATCTGCTAGTTTGCAGTACTTCAAGAAACAAGTCACAGCAATTTTATTAAACAAAAAGTTAACCTTCAAATGTATCTCAGACTTCTTCACGTAGAAACAAAGTTTTCATTCTCACAATTGTGCTAATTGTCAAGTCCAAGCAGTCAAAAAAACATTATTTTCCTGCTTATGTTCTATATTAAATACCCCTATTGCCTTCAATGGATTCTGAATCAAGCCCACGATGAACAGCAGCAACAAGAAGGAGAAGATCTTAACTTAAACAGGACTCACAAAGACAAAATGCTTTGGAACGGGGTGTCCAGAAGGAATGCAAAAACATTAGTGCTGAAGTGATTTGTCAGAAATACTTTAAAAACAATCTTTCTGCTGAGCAGAAGTCTTGAAGACACATTCCCTGAGGAAATGTCCATTGTTCACAGTGTGCTGTTTGACAAAACTCCCACTACTTCTTGGGCTACCATTACGGCCTGTTAAGACATGTCCACAGAAAGAGCCTGGGCAATTATATGATAATTTAAATACATAAACTTCTTAACAGCTCTTGCTTGATCTATAAAATCCTAAGCTAACAAAGGGAGCTGCCTGTCACAGCCACCTTAACCAAACAGCCAGCCCACCTAGCCTACTTTAATTCCTTACACAATTAAGCATCCACAAAGTAACTTGGGTTGGGAGAAAGAAAAAAAAAAAACCAACACAAAAAACATAATAATAAAAAACAAACAAACACAAGCACCAACAACAAGCAGCAACAACCAAGCAACAAGCAAACAATCAACAAATGGCAGACTTTAAAAGAATGGCAGTTTTCTTCCATGCTCTTACTGACTTGCCTGGTTGTGACACATTCTGAAAGGCCAGTCTCATTGCTGCTCATCCTGCCTGTCTCCTCAAGCCCACAGCTATTCCCCAAGGCAGCAGTAAGAGGTGTGGACACAGGTACAGTACATCCCTGTCCACATTTTTTCTCAGAGTTAGCCCTACAGGCTAAGAGGTTGTGTGTTGTTTGTTGTCCTTCCCTAAACAGAAGTTTAGAATCTGCTGGCATGGACATGAACCACCACAAACAAGCCTCTTTTAATTCTGTTCAGTAACAGGAATAATTTGAAATTGTATAGAACTGCATGTGTTTCTTTTACCTGCTAGCCATACAAATCATAAACCTCCAGCCTGAACTGCCTCCATCCTCTTTCCTCTTGAATAAAAATCCTTCTATTTTTTCACTAAGCTCATCTAGTCCTTCCAAGATAAAAGGGATAACTGCAGCCTCTCTCTCAAATAAAAATTTGCAAATTTGTGTTTTCTGTGTGTTTTATTTCTAAGTGTCTTTTCAGTGATGTGTTTAAAAGTTAAAATTTTCCTTTATATTTTTGCTGGGTAAAAAAGAAACATTTAGAAAAAGATGTTGAAAGCAGCCAGACTGCAACACATTCTGGTCACTCTTATTAGGAGTTTCCACAGTTGAGGAGCTAAAATTAAAAAAAACCGCAATGAATATCCAGCTACTAAATCCTTCATTCAGAGTTCAGCAAGCTTCAGTGACCCTGATGAGCATAGTGGCCTTGGCATGGCAAAAAGGCAGGTCTTGAGGCAGCCTAATCTCAGAAATTTTAAAGCTTTGAAGATTAAGAGTAGGACCTTGAAATGACCCACAGAGAAAGAGAGACACTAAGTGGTTTCTTCAGCCAGTCCCTCCCAGACAGCAGGCTGCTGCTAAGCCCCCAGCATCTGCAGCCAGCAGCTCCAGTTCAGGAGCACTCCAGGTCAGCCCCTTGGTCTCTACAGGGGAAAAAGGTCAGACCTTCAAGGCTCAAAAATGGGGCTTAGTTTGCTAGAAACCTGGGATGGAGGGAGATATTACTAACTGCATTTGCTAGTCTATATGTAGACTACTCCTTTCTTTCTGGACAACATCACACAAGCTGCATTTACTGTGACGTGGCAATGTTACTCACTTGTACAGGGAAGCTATTGCACAGATTTCTAAAGTTTTTGTTGCTGTCATCTTCTTCCTATTGCTTTGCAAAATGAGGACAAAAATGGGATGCATAAATGCAGTTGGATCCTCACCAGTACTGAAGACAGCAAGTTCATTGCACTTCACTGGCTAAATTCCTGCTTTACACCCTAGGATGCCCCTTACCTTTTTCACAGCACCAGAATTACTGATCTGCTTTCAGCTCACAGTTCCCAAAACTGTCAGATCCTTTCCTGCCAAGCTGCTGACAAGTCAGGTGTTTCCCTTGCCTTTTCTGCATGACCAGTACCTGCTGGTCCTCTAGCAAATTACACAGTATCAGCATCTAACAGCCTGTCCTAGTGCTGTACCTAAGGCAGGCAGTTGAAACATGAAATCACACTTCCTATTGATCCACAATTACCAAAGGGGAAAACTTCAGGGGACAGGGCAATGAGGGTTACACACACACCAACAACAGACACAGTGGTATTTCTGTCTCATTTAAAAAAAAAAAATTATTCAAAAAAATAATTGAAGTAATTTGCAGCCCAAGTTTTTGTGATGCACCTTAGTACACTCAGTTTCATACCCCCCTATTCAGTGATGCACTTTAGTATATCCAGTTTCATACCCACCCCCCCCATACATCTTCACAAAGGAATGAAGGACCTCCCAGTGGACTTCACATTACAGGGCAGGACAAGCCATTGGAAGAGCAATTATTCAACTGACAGACTGTACAGTTAAGAGGAGGCCTGTGCACACAAGCAAGTACACAAAAATATAACCTGAGTATTGAGCTCAAAGAAAAAAAAATGCAGTAGACATTCAATTCTAAGCAGCACCAAACCAAACCAAAGCTGGAACTTGCTATTCTTTGCAGCAATTTTTTACCACTTCTGCATAAAACTGAAGACTAGATCAACTTCTATACTCAGCACTCCTATTGCACAGGAGAAAGGAGATCAGTTCAGCTGTATTAGCTACTCTATTGAAGAAATCTTTCTTGTAAATAACAAGGCAGAACAATTTATCTTCCAACAGTTATAAAAACATGTCCAAAACTGATATGTATGGAGACATACATAAATGCACTCACAACATCTATAACATTATTTAAAATTCTTCACATAAAATATTCAGAGGCACAGTTTAAAATTTTGGAAGTATTTATCAAATGCAAGGCAGGTATCACAATAAGTAGAGAAACTAGTAAAGGCAAAAGGGCTGCACCTCAGTGACAACAAGCCCTGACCAATTCAGAATGCAGTTCATTTCCTTCTGGCACAGCTACATTACTTGCATGAAGACCATGCCAAAACACACACATAAAATTAATTACAACTATCCCATCTAATATAGCAACCAGCAAGGCAAAAATAACTCTAGACTGTCTGTTCATTTCACATCTTAAACAAGTCTATCACCTAAAAGGCCCAGAAAAAAAAGATTCTAAATATCTAATTTTATACATTCATTCATGGAGACAGATTGATGCTAGCTTTTGTTTTCACTTTCCATAAATGATCTCTGATGAGAACTGAAAATTGTGTCATAACTATCTGTGTGTGCCAGCAAGAATTAAAAAAACACAAAACAAAACAACAAAGCCACACAAGTCTCCCCCTGCCCAGACTGGCTACAGCAATTCCAGGAGTAAAAGAGGAAATCAATACAGCTCTATTCTCCAGGAATGTAAAAGGAGGACTTAAATCTCAAGGCACAAAGAAATTGAGTTTATAACTTCAGGAGAAACCTCTGTTGCTCTGTTATCATGCAAGAAACATCTTAAACACTTACTTATCAAGTTCCAAAGAACTATCAAAATTATTATACCAGTCAAGACATACATATTTTGATGTATTTCTTACAGTATGCCAATCTTTTAGAGAAGCCATAAGAGTGTATGAAAATTGAGCAGTCATACAATTCTTAATCATAGACAGAAATATATGTAGATACAGAGGAAAGAATTCTATCTGCTGACCTGAATGTACCAGGCTAACCACATACACTCCTGAAACCTCAGTGCTTCCAGAAAAATTTAGCTATTTATCTAAATTTAGTAAACATTTACTTACCCAGCATCCTCCTGGAAGCCTTCCAGTTCATCTCTTTGTTCTGCTAGGGTAGATTCCAGATCCAGATAGGTACCATTGTGAGACAATTGCAGGGTGCAGTCATCAAGCTGTAAAACAAAACTCAGATCATTAGATTACAGTAGCCATACTCTAACATACTTCTAAAATTGCCTTCCCATTTTTCAGGTCTCCAAACAAGATCTTCCTAAAACAAACCCTATGTTGGGAGTGGATATGAAAAAGGATGCTGTTTAGGATGCAATCCTAAATCCATATTCACTAGATTATGCATGGTTACAACAATATCAACACAACTAACAGACAGAGAATTTTATTTATTTGAAAATACAAAACCCTTTGATTTCCTACTGTCACAGTGACTTGAGAATCCTATTAGGAAAGAGAAACGAGTTAAAATAACTAGAATATGACTATTCTCTGTTCTTACAGTACATCTAAATAATCTCTGGATGGATGTGGAAGGAAGAAGCAGGTGTTTCATGAGATAGTGAATGTCCTCTATAAGGAAAGATACAGCCAAGTGACAGTGCAAGGTGAAGCAGATAAGATTTGGGGTTCTGCAGCAAGAAGGAGTACAGTCAACCAAGACAGAGATATTCTGGCATTTTTATTTTAAGGCCAGGCACTAACTGACCTCAAAGGTTGCAGGAAAGACCTTTCTTGGTGGAGGACTGGACACCCACACCAACTTCTTACAAAGGTACTGAGGTATCCAAGAAGCAGACATTAAAGCAGGAACCTGCCTGAAATGATGCTGAAGAGGAAAGAGACCAGCTAATAAATCCTCTTTATTTCCATCCTGTCTTCCCTCATCTTTAAGTTTTCCATTATTTTTTTCCAGCTGTTTATAAAAGCCAGATCTGAACAACGTTCTATTTTTTTTTTTCCACAGGGACCTGGACACAAAAGGTAGTTTAGCAAGATCCAACCCAAACCTCTGATTAACTCATTGAGCAGAAATACAAAGTAATTACTGGATCAAGAGCGGTAACTGAAGAAGGGGGAGACAAGAGCTGTAAAGTAACATGAGCTCCTCTCTCGCCACGAGGTGACCCAGTGTCAAATCACAAGGAATTAGGAAAAGTGCTTTCCCAGGGCAGGGAAATATTTACCAAAGGGCAGGTGAAAACACATCTACAAAAAGGCAACTAACAAGGTCTAAAGGTGTATCTTGCTGCAGTGACCACTTGGGAAAGCAGAGAATATTTAACACCATACTTCTCACCATTCTTCTGGCACTGGTGACAGCCAATGATGCCTTGAAGGGGTAAGGATCTCAAACAGCCAATGACTTAAGAAAGGAAAATGCAACTCTTTACCTGCTCTTCTTAACACCAGGAAAGAAAATTAATGAGTCTCCATCTTTGCTGAACTACAGAATCACAGAATGTTAGGGGTTGGAAGGGACCTAGAAGATCATCTAGTCCAAGCCCCCTGCCTGAGCAGGATCACCTAGACCAAGTCACC
>JANHGL010005337.1:0-31034 GCA_024611195.1 Ceyx melanurus | reverse complement strand
GGCTCCCGAGCCGCTGGAGCCCTCGGTGGCCTGGCCGCGAACCCCGCCTCCGGACACTGCTGTTCGTGCTCTGCTCCGTGTCAGCGCGGCCGGGTTGCAGATTAAAATGAATAAAACAGCCGTTTGTATGAAACGAACTCCTTGGGTGGGATTGTACCCGTTTTCTTGTGCTGGAGTCTGCTGCTCTCACCTTCGGGAAGCTGCAAGGTTAGAAAACCAGCTAGATTTTTTTTAGCGTGTGAGGAACGCTGCAACTGTGTGATGATGCACCAAAGAGTTCTAGACTCATCTCTGAGGCAGTGTGATCATAAACCCAGTTTGTTCTCTGCTGTCAAATCAAAGGAATTTTCCAACTCTCATCTTCCAGCGCAGCCAAAAGAGCTAGCCCGGCAGTCAGCTGATGGAGCTGCTTGGAGCCCAGAGATTGGGAGAGTTCCCAGGTTTTCAATGCACTGACCATAACACAAGAGGGGAAGGAGTTGAGGTGTCCCAGGTTCCTTTTGAGATGCTGTTCTGTTCCCAAGTGACAGTGACATCAGATGGATTCAAGAGTAAAAAAGTAATTTGGCTTCTAAAAGGAAAATCCAAGCAGGTTTCTGGAAATGGATGGGAATAGCTCAGTAGCTGTGTTTTTTAAAACTGGTACATCTAGGGGGTGCCTTTTGAGTGGGGATGGGTTGGACACCTGCCCACTGGTGCATTCCCCAGAAGATAATGGTGCAGAGAGCAGAATTTGATGAGCTGTAATTAACTGAAATGACCCTGGGAGTTGCACCCATTGCCTCCCAGAAATCGCTGTTCTTTGTATGGCTCCCAGGGTGAGGGAGAGACCTGAGTGGTACAGGGCTCAGTCTACAAAGACCAACTCACGGGCTGTCAGCAGAATCAGGAGTGGGAATTGCATCCAGACAGTAGGTGCCTGCATACAGGTGTCCAATCTCCCCCTCTGCTCAGTGGAGACTGAGCTACAGCAGCCAGTGGATCTGGGAGTGTGATTCAGCTGAGCACTGGGCTCACACCGGGGTGTCAACACCTCTGGCACACCTCTGTGGCTGGGAGGCGAGCCCAGGGTGAGAACAACGACAGGGATTCAGTCTGTGTGCTGATGTTCACCTCCCCGAGCGGGTGCCAGCTGATGGAGGAGGTGTTTGTGCTGATGTTCAGCTCGGAGTCCTGCCTGGCACGAGCTGTGCCCCGGGAGCCTGAGGAGGCCGCGTGCTGCTTCTGCCCTGAGCCACTCCCCGCCACTCGTTTCCCTACTATCTGAAGTGACATCTTGGCAGAAAGATGGAATTGCTTTTTAAACGTCAGCAGAGCAGTATCTCTGCAAAAGCAGTGGATGCTGGCAGCTGGAAGCCCCCCTAGCTCACCGGGCTGGCCCCAGCACACAGGACGCAGCCAGAGCCCTGACTTTGTGGAGAGGGAAGCTGTGAAGAGAGCCCCGTGTTGTGCTGATTTGCAGGTTCAACAGCCCATTGCCCTACCCTCCTAGAAAGGTGGCAGGAGTGGCTCTCTGCCAGGAGCAGATGGGTTTGGACAGAAACCCCAGGCTGGCCTGCTCTGGAAGTTTGCCCCATGTCTGCGGGTGGTGCCAGCAGCTGGCACAGCCACGCTGGTGCAAGCAGCAGTGCTGAGCAAGAGATGCAGTGGTTTAGAGCAGCAAATGGAGGAGCTGGCACGCACGGGGGTGCAAGCACAGCTCGTCTCTGATCATCTCTCATCTCTGCCTGGCGCTGGGTCAATGGAGCCACGGTGGCAGCCAAGCCTGGGAGGAAGGGGGCAGCTCAGAGGGGTGGTTTTGGAAGGGCTGGGTTGGTGCCTCAGCTCTGCCACCCCGTGAAGATGGGGACCATTCAGCAGCAGGCAGGGTCCGATGCTGCTGAGGGGCAGAAGGAGCCTGGCTGCAGCACTGGTGGGTCTGATGCCATATTTCCTCTTGCACCTCATGTCTGATGAGAGCTCCCAGGGCAGCACGGATGCCAAGGAAACCCTGAGGCACTCCATTTGCTTTCCAATTGCTAAATGAGGTGGAGGGGAGTCTTTTTTCTCCCTTTGCTACCTTTGGAGCATGTATTTGTGCAGTGAATTGCTCCAGTAACAAAGAATGTCTCAGTGCTGCTTTATATGGGGAGAATCTGGGTTTCCCTCCTGCACCCCCTTGCACCCAAACTCTTAAGTTTGTTCTGCTCACCACTTTGCTCTCGCTTCCCTTCTAGCTAAGGGTGTCACTGCAAGCTGACTATCTGAACCAGACCCTGAATAAATGCCTCAGAGTATTCAAACTTGGATGCCATCAGTGAATTCACAGTCTTCAAACCCATGGCCAGTTTTAAACTGGACACAAATGCATGTGCACAAAGGTTTAGCTCAGTTCAGCTGCTTTGGTTTTGCTTGGTTTTTAAGAGCATTTTTGGCTCCAAAATGTGATGTCTCTCATGTATTTGGAAAGCATGTGATCAACATCTGTTGGTTTCAGCTATGCCAGAGGAGCTCAGCAAGAATGTGATACAGAGATCAGGCAAAACACTGTTCCTGTGTGTTTTTATTTTTCTTTTTTTTTTTTTTAAGATGGATTTGGAGTTTTCCTACTGCTCAGCAATTTGAGCAATGATCTGGTTAGTGAAAAAAAAAACCAACAAAACAAAAAACAAGAAACCCACATACACTGGTTCAGATTTTTGCTAGTTTTGGAGGGAATAGGATATAAACCAGACACCCCTGCTGTACTGTGCTCGCTTTGTCAGCTTCAAAGAACTAAACTAGTTTAAGTAGGCAGAAATACTGTTTTATGACGGCTCACATCTCAGAACAAATCTGAGCACAAAGGCTGTGGCTGGAAGTTGCTAGGAAACCTCTACAGTGTGCTGGGGAAGTTCTGCAGAGCAGGCACTTGTAAGAGGTTTGTCAGCACCTGCCTGCCTGGGCATTTCTCACAAACTGCAGTGCAAAAGCATAGCCCACGTGTATTACCAGAAATGGAACATCAGGAAATGCCTCACAGCTCATCTTAAATCTGTTTTCCTCCCCCACTTCAGGGGAGAACCATCTCTGAAGACTCACACAAGGGTCCTGTCCACACTGAAGCCCTGGCCAGCTGCTCTGCTAGCACATGGCTGCAGTCATCTTTGGTTCCCAGCACAGATCTTTGCTTCCAGGGGCTCTAACCTTGCCCATGCAGAGATTTCTATAAGGTAGCATTATTTGAAAGGATACCTCAGGACAGCACTAGAAAAACAGGGAAAATAAAACCCCTTTAAAGTTGACTAATGCTCAGTGTGTCTAAACAGCAGAGTGGGAAGTGAGTCAGTGTAAACCATTCAACTAATCATTTCAATTTGAACTAAAGGAACTCAATTGCTGCATTATGAGTTTCAAGTGAAGAAAGAATTCCTTGAGGAAGGACATGAAAGGCAGTTACAGATTTAACATTAATATCTTTTCCCATGAAAGTTGAAGAGTGCTAAATATGTCAGTAAAACCAAGAGGATTTCAAAGGATTGTCTCATTTCCATAAATAGTGTGTTGGGAATCCAGAAACACCATCCCCAGGGGTTAATGCTCCAGGCTGGTATGGGAAGTCACTGTCACTCCAAAGAGCAGGAGGCTGAGCTGCAGCTGTGGTGGCAATACTTGGCTGGACACAGTTATGTGGCTAATTACATCCACTCCATATGGAAATTAGGAGAGAGGAAAACGATCATTATTACCCATGTGAGCACATGCTTACCTGCTGTCAGTGTGTGGCCACAGAGCTCTGTGCAACTGGGATCTCAGTTAGAAACCCTCTGCCTTGCCAAACTGGTTGTGAAATGATGTCCTCACCCCATACTCAGCAAGGTGTAAATCAGCACCTCAGACTCTGTCAAAACCTGCTAGGTCTGAACATGACCAAACTCTGTTCGAATTGGTCTTGCTGAACTGAATCTGTTCTTGCTCAAAAGAGAGGCTTTGAAAGAATGGGCTAATTGAGGCATTGTGTTTGGATGGGCAGTGCAGGCAGCAGTGCTGCCACCCCTTAGGGTTAGATTTTGCATTTGGGTGGGGTTGGGGTTTTTTTTTGGTGTCTTTTTTTTCTCTTAAAGTGGACTCTGAGTGGAGGGGTCCCTGGCCCCATGCTAAGGGGAGGCAGTCGTACCTGACAGTAGGCAGTGGGCTGAAATAAAAAATTCAGCTCCATCCTCCCACTGCGCTTTTACATTTTATGAGAGAAGTTCTTAGCTTCATGGGTATCAGAAAGATCTTGACAGCCAGGGACACTAAAGGGCTCAGAAGCAATAAGGCAAAAAATCTGTTGGGATGTTTTTGCCTTTAGATTTAGGCAAAGATTTTAGATTTTTGCCTTTTAGATTTAGGTTGACTCCTAGACTCCCTAGGAGTGCAGCAGACTCAAAGCAGGAGGATATCCTATTCCACTGATAAGAAAGGACAATTTCCAAACAGCATTCACAAGTTAGACTTGATAGTGAATTCACTTCCTTGATGGCCCCAAATATGTTTCATTGCCTGATCTTAGCAGGTCAAAATTCACCTTGTTTTCACTGGGCAGTGATATGGTTAAGCCAAAGCTGCATCATGCTGGGGAGTTTACTCTGGTAATTCCTCATGTCCCAGTAACACACAGCATCCATGTGTCAGTGTGATGCCAGCTCCTTGCACTTACAGCACCAAGTGACTGGCAGTGAAGGTGAACCCCTAGAAGACCCTCTGTGCTAGAGGAAATACTGGGACTAGCCACCAGCAGCTGGAATAACACCCTGTGGCAGAGATCCCTTCTTCCCCTGAGGGAGCTGAGCTGATTCTTGAAATAAGACAGCACACCTTCAGTGTGGAGGTGACCTGTGCTCAGAGCAATTCCCATCCATCCACATACCTTCTCACCTGTGCTTGCTGCCCCTTTCCAGTGGGGCCAGCTGGGCAGAGCCACATCAACACGAGTGCCACTTGCCCGTGCCTGGGAAGTGACAGTGGTGGTTCAGAGAGAAGGGTACCCCGCTGCTAGCGGGACGGTACCCCACTCCTAGCGGGAAGGATCCCTCGCCTGCGCTAGAAGCTACAGCCCAGGTCACCTGCAGTGGTTGGTTACCCCTCCAGTGTGCCCATAATTACCACCGGTGCCCAGAAGGGCAGGGAAGCTCCCACACAGCTCCCAGCAACTCATTACAGAGCAGCTCACCTTCCTGCAGCATGAAGCTCTTCCTGATGCATCCCAGAGGCACTGGCAGCGTTACTCACAGGGGTGACGTGTGATTCTCGTGCCAGCTCAGCCGCCCAGCTCACTCCCATCAGGACAACACATGGATGCTGGGGAGCTAGGAGAGGAGTGGACACAGCTCTGGCTGTGGGAAGCAGCCCATCAAGAAATGCTTGTCTAATGCACAGCAGATGATCTCACCTCAGCAGCGAGCTGCTTCTGTAAATTAATTCATCATGAATCAGGAGCCCAACCCTTTATCCCAGAGTTGTTTTCAGAAGCTTTTGGAAAAGTAGCAGTCATTTTGCAGGGGGTGTTTCACACTGGTGTGGCCCTGCTTCCCATTTACTTGGCTGGTTCCTCCACAGCTCAGCAGCACCACAAGTGAAGCAGCTGGAGGTGCTTCCCACGTGGTGCTGCCCTGGAAGAGGTGCCCTCCCATCCTGATCCTCCCCTGATAGGGGAGCAAAAGGCAAAGGCTGGTGGTCTTCCATGCCTTTGAACAGCTCCACCTGCAATACTCTTCTCAACTACATTTCTAACACTCCCTTGCTGTAACCTGCAAACAGGGCCAAGTGCTAGGAAGAGGGAGCAGATCCCTTCCAGAACTCTCATCAAGCACATATGACCACGAGTCACTAGTGCACACTTCTGCTCAGCCCCTAGGAAGTCGCAGTAGGGATTATCACCTGTAGATCTTTAGAGAAAGAACACCAAACAGAAGATGAAAAATAACTATTAATTTGTCTTGTCTAGCAACACACTCATCCCTTGTAAGTGCAAAGCGAATGATTTGCAAGGTGAGAACCAAAGGCTTGAAGTGTGGGGGTTTTAACTAAAACCAGCTACAGAGGCATAGCAATAGAGCCACACACAATTCCTGCTTAGCTGCTGCAGGGAAGAGAAACAAGGCTACAAATGACTTTGAGTCGTGTTATTTCCTTTAGGTTTAAAACAACAGCCCAGTTTTCAGAGCATTAAAAAATAACATCCTGCCTGCAGGTAGGTTTTTTTGATTTTTAAACACTGGAAACATAAGATATGCAGCTGTGTGACAGTGCCCTTGGGGATGTGCAGATCCACACACAGGAGTTCAGGAGAATTTCGTAAACCAGAGTTGCCACCCCTGGGTGAATTGGTTTCCCAGAGGGCACTGGCTGACACGGCTTTTCACCCCACTGGGGGATTTTCCAGGAGGTTCTGGAACATGGTAAGCTCAGGAAAAGCCCATGCTGCCGTAAGGGTGCACCCCAAAGGAGGCAGCACCCCAAAGGAGGCAGTACCCCAAAGGAGGCAGCACCCCAAAGGAGGCAGCACCCCAGGGGCACGCCTGCCTGCAGAGCTTCCCTGTTCTCCCATAGGGCTCATGGTGAATCCCCAGACCCCTGATTTCATGCACCAGGGAGGTTTAATTTCAAACCTTTTCCAAGTTGTTGCTCTTCCTGAAAAGCTTTTGAAATGCATCCTTGAGTTTGGTGTCTTTCCTCCATAAACAGCTCCTGCCAGCCATACCCCAGGGCTGCAGGAAGATTTAGTTGATGCTTCATCTGAGGCGTCTGCTCCAGATCTTGTCTCTTCAGATGACACAGAACTTCTGTGAAATAGAGGATGTGGGGTCTCACCCTCTGAGAGAGACCTTCTGAGAGGCTCTCTCATGTGGAGACAAAAAGACTAGAGAGTGTCAGAATTTTAAAGGCAAAATACTGCTCTACATCAAAAAGATAGACAGACTTCATACAGGAGGGACCCTTCCCACCTTGGCAGCCTTTGAATTCTGCTTTTAAATAAAAGATTTGGCTTTAGACTGAAAAAGTGATGTCTTTTATGAGTAATAAGTCATGAAGCAATGTTGTGGGGTTTTTTTCTGGATGAAGCTACTATTCAATATCAAATAAGCTGGGTCTTCAAATATTGAAAAGCCAAACTCACACTCTGTCCTGAGAAAATACCCCATCATCCAGGTGACCAGTTTGCAGGATGCCTGAGAGATGAGGGTGCTGCTGGGGGTGGGAGTTTGTGTCACAGGCCAGCCTGAGGGAAGAGGGTTGATGTCTCAGGCTGTAGCTCTTACTGGAGGTGATGGCCTGAAGCTGCTGGTATCATTGCTGGGAACTGAGGCTTGTTCAGGAGTTTTGCTTTGCAAGTATGCATTAAGCATTTGTCTTGGAACAAAGATTCTTCATTGCTTGTATATGTAAACGTAATTAGGTATATAATGCTATTTGAATGGTTCTTCTTGCATGTGAAACACCAGCATTTGAATGTGAGCAAGCTCATCAGGAAGCCTCAGCTATTTTTGTGCAGCCTCAGACGTGACCTGCTCCCTTGTGTGGTTCCTGGGGTCCCTCTTTCACACTCTCAGCTCGGCTGCAGCAGGGCTGGCTCCCTCCAAGTGGTCAGCAGCACAAGGATCTCCCGGGGCCGACTCAGCTTTGCCTTCTTGGAAGCTGCAGGGTATATGTTCTTGTCTGGGGTTTGTAGAGGCAGTAATTGTGGAAGGCGTTTCCAGGGGAAGGTGCCAGCAGGGAGAGCAGCTCCCAGGGGGTCTGGGACACAGCATTTGCAAAGGTGGAAGTGTCAGTTCAGAGAAGTGCTTCCAGCAATGCCCCTTGCATCCAGCACACGTGGCCTTTCTCCTTCTCTGAGAATGAACTGCAAGATGCAGGATCCTTTTTGTTGTCTCCCATCGACCAAAATCCTGATGATTCCCTCTCTTGCCAAGGCAGAGGCTTTTCTGACACATGGCCAGGGGAAAGCTGTGTAATGACCACACCACAGCAGGATTCCAGCCCAACACGCTGGGGAAATTCAGCTGTCCCCTTC
This sequence comes from Ceyx melanurus, assembly GCA_024611195.1. NCBI lineage: Eukaryota > Metazoa > Chordata > Aves > Coraciiformes > Alcedinidae > Ceyx > Ceyx melanurus. Next base: position 23,020 of record JANHGL010005337.1, on the reverse strand, counting down.
CAACAGAAAATGCTAGGAAGGACCAACTCCTCCCAGCACATTTATTCTCCAAGCCATAATATATCTTAAAAAACAAAAATAAAAAACCCCTAACCCAAAGTGGGCCAGAGAAAAAGTCAGCAAGCACAGAAAATTCCTCCCTACACAAGGTAGCTTCCTTGTAGCTTTAAATAGGATTGCTGAAATGGGTGTTCATTCCTGACCAGCCACTCATTAGGGATTTCTCACCTTATTGGTCATGCCTGTGCCCTAATTGCTTGCCCTATTTCCTCTTCCATCACACCCATTAGCTTCTTCATTTGGTGCCCTGTGTCTAATTCAGCTATTACAACTGAGATGACCCTTCCATCGTCCACCTTACAAGTGGTTTGAACAAGAGCCAGGTTTCTGGGGGAGCAGAGCTGCTGTTTTGACAGCATTCACAAACATTTTCATGTCTCAAGAAACAGGAGCACTTTGTGGGGTTTTGTGATCCATTGTAACCATCCATTTAAAATGCAGGGCAAGGCAGAAGACACATGGCCTCGTGGGTGCAGGGACATCTGACAGAGGAGTGCTGGTTTCTCTTGTTTTAGGTGAAATAATTGTTCAGGTCCACAGTTGCCTCATGCCAAGAGGGGACACTGAAATCTGACTGCTGTGGCATGCAGGTGGAGGTCCTGATGGTGCAGACACCACCCCAAGTGCTGTGCATCAGCATGAAGATGGATCCAATGGTTTCCCATGTATTTCTCTTATCCTTAAGGTGTCCACCCATTCAGTCCTCTGTGAGGTGGACTGAAAGGCTCTCCTTTTTTTGGTTTGGAGGGCAAACGGGGAGATGGCAGCAGGGAAATGTAAAGGTGGTTTGGACCATAGCTGGCTGCAATCAGCTGCTGGGGAGCAAAGGCAGGGCTGCAGGTGGTGTGATTCAGGGTGAGCATTGCTGTGACACATCATGCAGTTTGAAGGATGCAAGGCACCAAGAATGGTCAGTCACATTTCCATAAGGACACTTCTCTCAATCCCATCACTTTAATTTGAGCTGTAGGATATTTCTAGGAAGAAAACTTAGATAATAAACAGCTCAAAGGGATGAGCATCCCCACAAAGAAACCCAAACCCTAGCTGTGCTATTTAGCCCTTGGCTTGGTCCTTGCAGAGTCTGCCCAGCTGGGATGACACGGTTGAAGGACAGAGAGCTTTTCCCTAGAAGATGTTGGAACTAGTGTGGAACACTTACCAGCTGAGGAGGGGGTGACAAAAGCTTTTCCTGCTCTAGGAATCGTTAGCTCAAGATTAATAAGAAAATATTTCTCATGTTGGAAAGGAGGGACAGTTGTCAATATATTTTCTTCAAGGCAGTATTAACAAAAAAGTTCAGGTCCAAAGTGGGATCTCACAATGTAGATCCCTCAGGTTCTACATATTAGAAATACCTTGGTACATACCTGAAAGTGTTCTCAATTTCTGTCCCCTCCAAATACTGCTTAGCTAGAATTTACTACCTGAAAATACCTTTGGAAAACCACCCCAACCGAGCACAGCACGCTCGCATCTCCCAGAAAATACATTCATTTGCCACTAGGCGGCACCTTTTTCTTTTTCCCTTTTACCGTTGTGTAACTATTTTTAAAGGCGAACCCGCTGGGGAGGCTGTGGCGAAGCAGCAAGGCTGGCACACACAGCACCTGGGAGAGTTAGAACTGCAGTTTGTGATGCTGGGCATCAGAAAGCCCTCACAACAGACCACCCAGCACATCAGATTTCTACACTGGAATATCAGAGAACCACAGAATGGAGGGGGTTGGGAGGGAGCTCTGGAGATGGAGTCCAACCCTCTGCCAGAGCAGGGGCACCCAGGGCAGGACACACAGGAACAGATCCAGGGGGGGCTGGAAAGTCTCCAGAGGAGACTCCACAGCCTCTCTGGGCAGCCTGGGCCAGGCTCTGGCACCCTCAAAGGGGAGAAGTTTCTCCTCATGTTGAGGTGGAACCTCCCATGTTTTACCTGCTGCCATTACCTCTAATCCTATCATGGGGCATCACCAGACAGAGCCTGGCCCCTACTCCTTGACACCCACCCTGCAGGTATTTCTAAACATTAATAAGATGCCCTCTCAGTCTCCTCAGCCCCAGAGCTCTCAGCCTTTCCTCATCAGAGATATTCCAGCCCCTCCATCATCTTTGTAGCTCTAATATATTGACCTTTGATCCTGCAGCTCTTGCCCACGCAGTACAGCTCCTGGATAATTTCCATTGCTCCACAGCTACTGGCCCTATAGGGGCTTCCAGGAGTTGATGTACTTCTTGTTCCTTCAATACATTATTTTGGGGTCCCATTCTGACTGCCCTCATAGAGCAGATCCCCTCCCTGAATTCCCTGGCAAGACGAAGATGCCTGGGTGGGTGACTTGGCTCTGCAGTTCTCAACTTTGGTGCATTCTTGAACTCCAGCCTTATTGGGGCATTTATAAATAGCCAGAGCCCTAGGAATGTGTAATGGGAGGTCATCTGAGGAGGCAAGCTGCAGACTGCTCTTCACTCGTGGGTTTCTAGGGGGTTTCCTACAGCCAGGCACTGCTCTGTGGGCTTAGGCTGCATGGAGATGTTTATTTCTTAGCTATTGCAAAAGTGTGCTAATGTCAGTGGGAACTTAATGCCCCCCGTTCCTCCATGCCCCCCCCGTTCCTCCATGCCCCCCTGTTCCTCCATGCCCCCCTGTTCCTTGGCCTCCCCTCAGCAGCTGCCCAGGCTGTTGGGATCACACCACCCGTGTGGGGCTGGTGAGGCTGCACTCCACCTCCTCACCAGGTGAGAAAGTGCATCCATCAGTTCCAGTTGTGTGTGGAGTTCATTTTAGCCATTGTCCCTGCTCAAGGGTTGATCTCCTCAGCCTCTCAGATAAGCTTTCCAAAGTTGTTTTCTGTCCTCTCCTCTGGAGAAAGCACTAAGGGTATGGAAGACAGAGTAGGACCCTCAGCTTCGAGCCTGCCTGTGTACCAAAGGCTTGATGGATTTGTTATCATTCTGAACCCTGCACTTGTCACCTCATTAATAATCCTGGATCTAGGTGAGGAATAAGGCTTATTGGGGGAAGGCTCTGCGATCCTGAAGGGAAACAGAAGAGGGATGGAGAAGAGGAGGGACTGGGACCAAGCAGATGCAATGAAGACACTTGAGGCTGGGCACAGTCCCCTGTCAGAGCATCTCCAAGCTGCTGCAGAGCCCACTGTCCCTGCCCAGTCCAGCAGCAATATCCACACTGAGCAGTGACTCCCTCGGCTGCGGGTGTGTCTTTGTTCCTCCCTCTCCTTTGGCTACCTGCTAGACAGGTCTAAATAGAACCAGAATCTGCAAGATACAGAGGAAGTGACTGGTGTAACAGTTATGAATTTGAGAACGAGCTGGGAGTAAGGAGCATGTGCAGATCAATAACTGAAACCAAAGGGCACCCTTTGGTGGTGAAGCAGCAGAAAGAATGAATGAGCCCAGCATGCTTCTGCAGCAGGCAATAAAAGCAGAAGGTAACGGCTGCCAGTCGTGCAGCCTTGCTGAGGTTTTACTGACTGAAAAACACAGTGTGGCTGCAGGACATCACAAAGAGAGGGATAAATCAACATGTCAGCACTCAGAGTCCACTCTTGACAGGTCCTGAGCACTTTCTACCCCCCCTGCATTTTCTGGACAATAACTGCACGCAGCAGAACTGCAGCATTACTGTCAGCTCCTGCAAAATCAATGCCTGGGGAGAAACAGGGAGATAGAGATATGCCCAGTAATGAGTGTGACTGCCCAGAGGCCTGTGCTGGGCAGGGCTGTGAGCAGCAGCAGCAGCAGCAGCACCATGTTCAGAACCACACCAGAGCTCGTGGTGGAAACTCCTTCATCACGTGGTGAATAGCAAAGCCTATGACACTTTGACAAAGAATGACACTTTGCATCAAAGTACCTAAATATTATTAGCTAATAAACTGGAGGAAGCAGTTTATTAGCTAAATGTTGACTGTCTTGCATAACAGGCAAAGAAAGCTGAATCACTTAAATGCCTAAATCACCTCCATACATCTTGGAGCCCCCTGCAAAAGCCTCTGGTTTCTCTAGGACTTGAATTCCAGTCCTTGAAGCTCTTCTCATCCAGCAATACTCAGTCAGTCCTCAGTTTTTCATGGTTTGGAGACATGTAAATCTGAAGCCCAGGGTCTGTGTATCTCCTACTACATAGCCAGCTTGGAAGGGCAATAATCTGCAGCACCAATATTCTGCAGCACCAATAATCTGCAGCACTAATAATCTGCAGCACCTTTCTGTCCATCCACTTTTTTCCACCTTAGGGGGACCCAGGCTTTCCGCTTACATTTAGGTGACTTTCTAGACTTCAGCTTTTTCTTTCTGACCTATTATCAGCTTTCTAGACACTGACCTCTTCTTACAATTTACAAATGAAGAGCAGTTTGCTTCCAATGCTTCATGTGGGTAGACCCATGAGACCTGGCAGGAACAGCAGCTCATCACTTACCTTCGTGATACACTGGAGCAGAGTATCACAAATAACAAGTAGTCAGATGAGTTTACCTCTAATAATCCAACATTTTAATAATATTCCTTGATTCTTACAGAAAGAGGGGGAATTAAATGTGTTGGAAGAGACTCTCTCCCTTGCCTAGCATTAGCATCAATCTCTCTGACATTATTTGTGCTAGTTTTCTCCTGGGTATGAAGGTTTAGCTGGATTTCAAACATTACCAGGAAGATTCAAAAGGTAAAAGGCAGATATGTTTATGCTTGCTGGCAGGAATGGTTTTTATTCCATCTCCTTGACTGTGATTATAGAGACACTTCTTGCTCCTTGAGAACAGTGTTAAATTCACAACTGCTCACAAAGCCATACAAAGCTAATTTATTGCACATCACTGAACACCCTCAGGAGGCCTGAAGCAGCATTAGCATTTTTATGGAAAGTGCTGGTATATCCTTTTGCACATACCTCACCTGCTCTTCTGTTCCTACACGACGAAAGCCACACAAATGCTTGAAAAGACATGCCCAGCACCATGGAAAAGAGCCAAAGCCAGCTGGAAAAGTCTCCAGCAGGATGCGGTGGGACACATCAGCTGCAGTGAGATGGTTTAGATCCATTCAGTGATAAGGACTGAAGGCCCATGATTACAAATCCCCCCAGGCTGCTTACTCCTGACCAGAGACACCTGCACTCACATCACCTCCTGCCAGGACAGTGACACCAGGCTGTGGCAGGTGGCACACACAGGGCCCAAGAGGAGAAGCAGCTCAGCCTGTCACAGTAGGTTTTAACCTGCCTTTCCAGTAGATTTTAAGACATACACACTTCAGCTGGAATACAGGTAACCATCACCAGCGTCACTGACTGGGCAAAGAAATAACTTCAAAATATCAAAATAAAGACAAATAAAGAACAAAAGCAAACTGCATAGGCTCGTGCTTTCTACCAGCCACGTCAATAAATGCCACAGTAATTCAAACTTAAAACACCAAGATAGCTGGGCTTTAAAATTCTCCTACCAATAAAGCAGTATGCTACTGTTTTCTGCATGCTAGAGTTTCTCAGTTAACACAGAGAGAGGTGGCTGTGAATTTGATCCTAAGCCACCTCCTGCCCCAAAAGGAGCAGCTTTGCAGTTCCTCAGGGAAGCCCACCAGGCAGTAAGTGGAAGCAGAGCAGCCCAGGGCACCTCTTCCCTGTGGCAGGAAGGGCAGAGCTGGGTCAGTGAAGCCCCACAGCAGGGAAGGGACAAAGTTCTCCCTGTGGGGAGGACCCTGTGTTTGCCAGCTGGGATATCTACAGCAGAGCTGTTACTGGGAGGGTGTCCTGGCTGGTGAGTCAGGCTCACTGCCACTCTCCAGAGCTGCCTTTCCCAGCTATGCTGTTACCAGAGCAAACAGGAGAGGGCAAGGATATCTTTCTTTCTCACTGCTGCTCCAGCAGCTCCACTGCTCACCCAGGCAATGTGCACAGAGCAACATCCCCATGTGTGTCCCTGGGTGGGCTGCAGCTTTCCCCCATCAGCCCATCCCTCCCAAAACCCAAGTGCCCAGTGCTGGGGCCAGTGTGTCTCTGCACCAGTCCCTCCAGAAAGACAACACAGAATTATAGAAGCATAGAATGATTTGGGTTGGAAGGCAACTTAAAGATCATCTAGTTCCCACTAGCCCCCACCTAGACCTTGCACTCTGTCAGGTCACTAAAAGCCCCATCCCTCCTGACCTTGAGCACTTCCAGAGAGGTGCTTTCCACAGCTTCTCTGGGCAACCTGCTGCAGTGTCCCACCATCCCCGGGACTGGCACCAGGAGCTGCACACAGCCAGTGGAGCAATGAGGGCTGTGTAGCAAAGAGGCAGAGCCCTTGCTCTGGGGCTCTGAATTGCTCCATGGAACCCCCCTCCCCATGGGCTGCACCTCTCCTGCTCCCTCTGTGCTGGCCTAAATTCATTCCAGCAGTGCAAGGGCAGGAAAATCATCCTCGCTGGGTGTGGGAAGGTCTGTCTGCTCATCTTTTACTAGCACAGACTTTACTAGATAATTAACTCTGTAAACTCAGGCATCCATATAATGATCAGTGCTCTTCGTGCCTTTGGGGGTCAACTAAAGCTTAAAAACTTAATCTATAACAAAGTTTCCTGAAGGCTCTTGTTTTATTTATGATTCCCTAAATGCCCTTGGAAACTCCAGGACAATGATAAGAATCAGGCTGGGGGCTCTTTGCCAGCTTTGACTAATGAAAATCCCACTGCATGAAATGGAGTGACCTTCTTTCCTAAATACCATGGCCACGTCCCAGACACCAAGGTCTCAGGATGGGTGAGTTGATAGTTTACAGCTTTCTTTTCAGATCAATGTATTCATAATCAGAAAAGTGGTGTGTGGGTTTTTTCTTGTTGTTTTTGTTGTTGTTTTTAAAAATTATAAATTCTCAGAGCAGCTACAGGGACTGAAAAATGAGCCTCAGCAGCTCCTCAGGAAAGCAGTATTTTTTTTGGCTAGCCACCGAGTCCCCTCAAGTATTGCCATCAGCACAGGAACCACTCAGAATTTAATCAGACCAGTCCATCAGGCTGAGAACTGCCATTTATCTTTCTCATGCCAAACTAAAAATTAATTCAAGCAGTTTTTTTCTCTGATTTTCTTCTGAATAGCAAAATGAGCTGGCTCATGGCAAGAAGGGGAGGAGGGAGGCTGCCATGCACCCAGACAGCGTGCTCAGAGCTGCAGGAGGAGAGGGTCTTCCCCAGCAGGACCTGGCAAACACCGCCTGGGGTGCCCGTGCTGGCTGGTGAGGGCAGGGGCAGCTGCAGTGGGGATGGAGAGTGAAGACTCAGCAGCCTGTTCCCTACCTTGCACAGATGCTGTGTGCCAGAGAAGACACTCTCAGTCCTATTTTTTGGCTCAATTTTAGGATTACCAGTGGGGCTGTGGAATAAATCAGGACTACCTGCAAGTAAAATAAAACAAACCAAAAGAAGGAAATGGAAATAAAACAAACCAAAAGAAGGAAAAAAGCTCATAAAAAAAAAAAAAAAGCTCTGAAGGAAGAGCAGCTACAAAAAAAATATCTTTGGACAAGGATTCTTCCCTGAGCTCCTCTGGAGTGTGTGAGGGGCAGAGGGGGGCTGGTGCTGAACCTGCTCTGTGTCACCAGCCTTGGTCTGGGCCCTGCCAAGCTGTGCAGCTCTGTCCCTCTCAGGCTCTCTCCTTGGGGGTCTGAGTCAGCCAGAGGAATGTGTGGGGAATGCCAGCACACCAGGGGAAGAAAACAACAAAAGGAAAACGTTTATTTGGCTTTTTTTTGCCTTTTTTATTTTTTTTTTTTTTAGGAAGCTCATTTAGAAAGCTCTAATTAGAGAGGGAAGCAGAGTTACAGCTCAATTAATGATTCCTACCCGGCACTGGGTTTGAATTCAGTTTAACACGTCCATGTGTCAGGCAGCAAGAGGCAGATCTGAACCCTCTGTCAGGGCATTTTGGGAGGCAGGGATGCCTGGGGGAGCCCAGAAGGGTACCTGAGCATGAGGGACTTTCTGAAGGAAGTTTCTGGTACCAACTCCTGTCCCAGTAAAAGCCACAAACTCTGATCTTTACAGCCTGTCAGGTCACATGCAGTAAATTGAGGTGGTTCACTTTGTTGTACTCAACCCCAGGGCCCTCCCGACCCTGCCCAGTCCCCAGAACCCCACTTCATTTCTCCTCTGCAATTAAACACTAGTTTAGAAAGCAGCTGTCACTGCAGAGCTACGTTTGTTTCTGCAAGAAGAAGGTCTGTGCTGGGTGCTCTGTCATCTGGAGGCTGTTGCCATGGGGAAATACCAGCCTTTGGTAAAACTTTAAAGTCCGACCCAGTGTCTCAAAGCATCCTCCCTCCTCCTGTGCAGCACACCCACGACACCAGGGATGCATTAAAACCGTGGCAAAGTCACCATGGGGAGGATGGGGTATGAAGTTTGCTCAATAAATGCTGAAGAGAGAAAGTAACAGGCAGCTGCAAGGAAAACAGCAAGGAGAGCATCAGCGTGTGAGCAAAAGGCACCAGGAAAAAGCAGGTCAGGTCAAAAAGCAGGAGTTAATGAATAGCAATGTCTCTGACTCCAGTGACACCAAGGGAGAGTCCTGTGGCTTCAAACCCAGCACTGAAATGACATCTCAGCCCGTGCTCAGGGTTGTGAAGAGTTGCTGTTACCCAGGTATGAATTGCAGCAATTAGTGGCTGCTCCTTGGCCACGGTTCCTAGAGCAGGTGGGTGAGGAGTGGCCCTGGAGCTCAGACCTTTCTGACTGGTTTCCTCCTCTCCCCAAGCCCCACTGTGAGATGGATCAATGCAGGGGCTCGGCGTGGGGAGCACAAAGCATGGCTCCCCAGCTGATCAACACCCAGCAGAGGAGGAACCACACTGAGCACAACTGGTGCTTGGTTCTCCTGACTCTCCTCTAGCAGGGCACAGGGAGTCAGCTCTGCCTAGCCAGTCCAGCACAGCTGCCAATAAAACAACCAGAACTTCCACAGAATAACTGTACACCAAAGGCTCAGAGCTCAAGACAGGCGGGTAAAAGGAAAGTCCAGGAAAAAGAAACCCTAAATCATCACTAGAGAGACACTGACATTGAGGGGTGTGTCCAAACTGCAGCCTTACCCACCTCAGGCCATCCTGCCTGGCATCAAACTGAAGCAGCAGGTAGAAGCTCCAAAACCTAGTTTGAAGATGCCAGCCCTGGCAAGCCCTGCTGTGGAATCAGGTGGTGCCTTCCCAGGAGCTCCCAGCCACTGCACCCCACATACTGCTCAGCACTCCTCGAGCTAGAGAAATGTTTTATTGACTATTTAACCCAGCCAGCAACACTAGCAATGTGTCGTTTATCTGCCAGTTGCCAGAGGAGGAGAAAGAGAGAAGCAGAGATGATTTCCTTCACCAAAATTCCAAGATCCTTTATTTACTAATTTACAGTTCTTTTTATACCCTTTAACTCCAATGTAATTGGACAAGAAGCCAGCCACCCCCTGGGGTGATTGGCTGGGGTGTCACAGCACCCAGAGCCAAAACATCTCTCTACTGTTTACAAACAAATGCCAGCAAGGCCACCACTTAGTGAGAACCTTCACTTGCCCACAGGAAGGAAAATTCATTTGCTGCAGCATTTTGACACCCATAGCAATGCACTGAAATAAAGGGGATAAGTGTCTTATTGCAGAGATGATATTTATTTAAGTGACTGAGGAAAACAACACCTTTCAGGACATTTCAGTTTGCTTTAGTGCTGGAACTGCTTTCAGCATAGGCTTAAGTGCTTCCAAGAAGCAGAGCCTGTATTTCTTAGCTATGATGTGCTGAAGGCAAGACAGCACCGTGCTGAGGAATTCTCCTACTCAGCAGCTGTGTTGCAAAATTAAATCTGTTAATATTTCATTCCAGTGATGGGAAAAGCCACTGAAATGGAATGTGTTTCTTTTCTTGTTACCTACTCATACCACAAGTACTCCCTTTTCATTTTTCTTTTAAAGCCTGTAGGTAACTTGATGCTTACAGTCATGGCTAAGGGATGGCATGCAGGAAGGCTCTTGCTTATACTTCCTCCTGCAGAAACAAAGGTCACTGCTAAATCCTGTGTGCCACATTGGAGTGCATCAAGTGCTGCCACTGCTACAAGCCAAATAATTGGTTGTGTTCTATCTCAAACAAGTTCAGGAGGCCACACCACCCTGCTTGAGTGTTCTCTCAGCTGCGTGGCCGTGTCCCCCAGAGAGCTGCAAAGCCCTCCCTCAGCAGGGAGTGCCTGGAGGCTCTGTGCAGTGCCACCCAAGCCTCTCCAGAATGGCCTGTGTGCCCTGCCAGAGCTTCCACCCTCCTTCCTGGGAGGTTTGCTGCCTGGGATCACCCACTAGAAGCTGGAGTCACCTTCCAGATCTACGTGCGTCGAAAATGTATTTCCTTTCTTTCTTTTGCATGGTATAAATAGTCCAGTCTTCCTGCAGCTTTTTTCCTGGCTTGGTGACTCATCACTGCCTGTCATCTTTGTTGTTTCACTTAAATAGGGAATCGAAAATCTCATGCATAAATAGAATTAAAAAAACCCCAAGCCAGCATTAAATGGATTCCCCCAGCTGCAGATGAGCAACTAACTGCTTTGGTTATTTTCCTATGGAAAGACCAGACCTGATTCCTGCTGCCCAATGGCCGGGAGGGTCATTGTTATGATGAAGTGATGCGAGACAGAGCGATGCTATCTGGGCCAGCTAATCTGTAAGTGCTTGTCCTTTCCACTCACTCTGCTTCCCACTGGCTACTTCCAGATGGTAAGGATTTCTTTCTCCCTCTTTGTTCCATGATGGGTATTTTTGACCTGGGTACTGCACTGAGAATTTCACAGGCACACCAGTTTCTCCTTTATTTCAGAAATTGGCAAGTTTTGCCAGCATGGTTTGCTAGCAAAAGGAGATGGAGGTGACCACATTGCCCTCTGAGCCACTATCAGCTTCACCAGTGGTGTGGGAAGCTCACGGATCACCTCAGCCACGGCCAAGCAAGGAGGTAAGGTCCCAAAGACACAAACATCTCCAAGGGATGTTAGTCCCAAGAGACTCAGATTTTGGGCTGGGGGCTCAGTGAGTGTCAGAGCTGATGATGAAGGTAAGCCCAGGGGTCAGGGTCAGTGAGGAATGTGGCCAGGCAGCAGCAGGGCTCCAACATGGGGCTCAGGCTGCTCCAGCACCACCAGCAAAGGCTCCCATGCACTGGGACTACTTCTGTTTTCCCATTTCCTAAGCTCCATTTCAGGCTGCAAAGGCTGGTACGTAGCAGCAGGGTGCTGGGGTGGCTGGAAGATGGGTAGCAGGGTGACCATCACCTTGCCACTGGGAAGGACAGCTCTGGGGAGCCCAGAAGAGCCCCAGAGCCCCTGCCTGGCACCGTAAGGCAGGTAGTGTTGATGGGGTGAAGGAAAGGAAAACCACTTAAAACTCAACCTAGAGCCTTAAGGCAACTAACTGCTCCCTGAGCCTGTGTAGCACAAGGGCTGCTGTCTGGGGCTGTGCAGAGCTCACAGCCCTCCCTGCTGCTCTCGGCCAGCCCTCTGTGCTTCACCTGCAACAGGGGGAACCCCTGTGACTGACTCGCTCTCACCTCTGCCTTTGCACTCCCTCCCCCTTAGTCAGCATTACCTGAGGAACACTAATTACTGCAGATCTAGAGTTATGGCTTCATCAGGCTGCCAGCACAGCCTGCCTGAAGATGGCTGCTCTGCTCCCTGGAGATGCTGCAGCCTCTGGCTGCCTTTTATTTACTGCCCGAGACGCCTGATGCTGCTACATCGTGGCTGAGGGTGGTCAGGGGAGTCCCTTTCTTGTTCACTGCATGAAGGTTTCAGTACCATTTCGACCACCCTGCATTTTAATCCGTTACTGTACTCGCTGCTCTCTGCATTTAATGCCACTCCTGTTACATGGGATACTCTTTCCTATCCCTTTTGGAGAGGTGGGGGTTGGAGTTCCCAGCTGTCTTCTGCCAGGCAATGAAACATGAACGGCTCAGTTTCCCCAGCAGCAGTGTGTGAACTGCCAGAGGTTGCTGTTCACAGCAAGTCTCATGCCAGTCCCCGAGATAGCACTGCGACAACTCACCGACGGGTTCAGCACCACAACTCAGCACCCATGGGATTAGGGACATGGGAAGTCAGTGAAGTTCAAAACCAACACAGACTTGACAAGCATCAGCTCGTCCTGCGTGCGCTGGAAGCAGCCAGGAGGGGAGCTGGGCAGGGAGGAGATCCTGCACACCTCAATCAGCAAGTGCTGCTGAGGCTGAGTGTGAGTGTGTCCCCACAGTTGCTCCTCTGGGAGGCTGCTGCCACAAGAGCACCTTCCACTTCACACCCACTTCAAGCAGCTGAACTAGCAACAGCAAATTGTGTTCACCCATTACTTTGACTTTCAGGGTAGAATACACAAACAAGTATAAAATACAATCAAAATTGTCATATCCTATCAAAGTCTGAGTTATTTCATCATTTTGTGTTCGTATCACCTGATTTATATCACAACACAGCAAGTGGGTTAGAGAGTTTAGCCCATTATTCCATTTATCATGAATATAATGAGATGGATAAAGATGTGTTTTGCTGTTTTCTTATTGCCAGAATCTCACCTTTTCTTTCGGAGATAACAGAAAAAGTGCTCCAGGTACCCATATGCCTAGAGGAGACGTGAGCTCCGTGCAACACACTCGATTATGTTGTAATACGTATTCCAAAGCCATTTTTTCCAGCTGAGCATTAGCCCCTGACCACAGAGTCGAGGAGAAACTGAGATACCTGCAGAAAATCTGTGGTTCAGAACAGGGAGCTTGAGCCTGTAATGCATATTTTAATTCATTCACCACTTCTCTTGACCTCATTTTGTGCTGCAACTTTTCTGACAGCTTGAGAATGTTTCCATGGTGACCCAAGTTTGTTGCCAAAGCAGACAAATGAATCATCTCTTTACAGTAAAGTGGGGAGTTGCCAGGGGAATACCTGATGCCTCTGCCTGCGGTGTGTGTCTCGGGCCAGCTGATGATGGTAGAGCCCTCCTCTCATCTCCCTGGGCACGTGCCACATCCACATTGTGGCACCCACCCCGGCACCAGGGCTGTGCATACCCTTTGCCATGATCACGGGGCCAGTTGTTGAAGGGTGTCTTGAAATAGCACTGCTGGATGGGAAAGATGGGGAAGAAAAACCCCAGAAATCCAAGCTCTCCAGGCAGACAGGCTGCCCTGGTTCTTGTCTCATCTGTGGCTCCAGACAAGCTGCCCAGCCCAGGACCCCTCTTCTTTTTAAATACACATTAGTTCACTCGTAGAGCATCCAGGCCTCCCACAGAGGCTCTTGCTGTAATGGAAATTACGCTTCTCCAAACCACAAGGGCAAATGCTTGCCTTTCCAGCCTCCTCTCTGAAGCCATTAAAACCCCCCAGCACTGGCAAGGGCTGGATTGGGGTACACAGAGTGCCCCAGCACCTCAGTCCCTGTCACTGACTTGAGCTGGTTTGAGCAGAATAGATGTAGTTCTCTTTGATCCCTTGGCTTGGCTCTTGGAACTGGGTGTCCAGTGAGCCCCAGGGGTGTTGACATCCAAGCACTAACCACAGAGCTTTGCTAAGAGGGGTTTGGTTTGCAATTCAGTTTGGCTTCATCATGAAGCCCAGGAAGGAGAACAAGGCACAAGGTGTGCTTTTATTTTGCATAGAAGAGTAAGGAAATCCTAGTGAGGCTCAGAAAGCTGGAGAAAATGCAGAAAAAAGTAAGTTTCCTACTATACAATCAATTTGATTGCACAATAAAGTCAGCATGCAAAAGATTAGTAATAACGTCCTTTCAAATCTATTTTCCAGGTTAGACTTGGGTTAAAATCCCCAAAGAGCTGGCTTAATTGCCAGTTGACTTCCATGGCTAAGCTTTAAATGGCATGAGGTAAATTTACACTTATGGCTCTGCCTTTGGCTAGAACCCCTCCAAAGTGCCCTTCTTACTGTTAAATGATGGATTTTACAGTGAGAAACTGTATTTAGCTCACAGCAATGCCAGAAGCAGGCTCTCCTCTCCTTGGCAGCCTCCCACGGTGCCACCGGTGGGTGCTCTCAGGGCATGCCCTGCACACACCTTCAGAGCCACACAAAGAGCAACAGAACCTGCTTTTTCCTCAGAGAACACAAGCCATGGAGATGGCCACAATGCAGGGAAACTCCTGTTTTCTCCTCCCATTGCACAGCAGCCTGAGAGCACTCACCTGGGAACTCGGGTTTAAGCTCAGCTCCCTGCTGAGCTAGAGGGGGGGCAAAGCCCACTGACATGCTGCTGGAGAGAGCCATGCCCAGCTTGGCATGGGCAGGATAACAACTGGGGTGTCACTTTCTTTATGCTCTCCTTACACAGGGCACGAAACTGGGTTGACAGTTCAGTGCTGCAGGTGGAGTAGGAGAGGGGACCCAGCTTCCTAGCCCAGGATTCAGGCCCAGAGCCGTTTTATCTTACACCTATGACACATAAAATGCCTCAAAGCAAGATGGCAGGGCAGGACTGGCACTCCTGGGGAAGCACCTCTTTTCCATTGGCCTACAGTAGCGGACTCCTGCCCCTGGCAGCAGAAGAAAGGGCAGTGACTCATGTTTTCCCTGCACACACCGGGCACTGCGTCAGAGGGGATAAGGTAGGGAGAGCCCCTGTCCCAAACACCCTGCGGGGCAGGGCATGGCGGGCAGGGCAGGGCAGTGAGTCACCAGCCACACGGTTGTGAAATCCTGGGGTCCCCGTGGGCAGGGGGCTCAGGGCAGGAGGCAGAAGACACCCCTGGTGAACAGCACAAAGTGGGCATCCCCTTGCAAGGGGCAGAAGCAGCAGAAGGCAGAGAAACTGCTGCACCCCCACCGCCCTGCCCGCCTGCCCGTGGGGGGCACGAGGGCAGCCAGCACTCATCCGGGGCACTGGGGCAGCCAGCACCCGTCTCTGTGCCAGCACCACTGCCCTGGCCAGCCCCGGGGGGGACCTGGGGCCACCACTGCCAGCTGGCAGCCACCCCCACACACAGCTGCTGGCCCGGCCACCAGCCACAGGGCTGGGCTCAGTCTGGGGAGGACAGCACAGTTCCAGTGCCAACAGAAAGGAAATATTTTCCAGCAGCATTACAATGGCCAGTAAGAGCACATTCACTGTTGGGTGCCTGGAGAAAAGAGGGGGTGAAGAGAGGAGAGGGGAAAGAACAACCAACCAACCAAACACAACAAATCAGAGATTGAAGAGGAGTAAGCACAGCCTTGATATTTCCCTCCTGAGGGCTTCAGAGAGCTTAAAAAAACCCCAAGAGTTAAGAGATGTGGTCAGGACGTGTAATGATGGACACTGTATTTTGTTTTGAGGTTATTTTCCTTGTGGACAAGCGGACAAGTTATTTTCCTTGTGGACAAGTTCTGCTAGAAATTAAATAAAATAAAAGAAAAAGAGTGAGGTCATAGTAAAGAAAATTGGGTTTACTGTAAACAAAGTATAAAGTACAACATAAGAAATGTGCAAATCTTTGAAGTAGTCACAAAAAAGATATCTAATACCTATTTTCAAACTGTTCACTTTCTGATATGTGTCCTCAACAGAATATGGTAAAATAGTGAAAGTTGCTGCATTATTTGTCACAAAAGCTACAGTTCAACTTCTAGGCCGGTGTCCTCACTGCCCTTTAACCAAACCACAACTTTCTAACTTAATACAATACATAAAATATCCTTCTCCTTTTTAACACGAACAGTCTTTCCAAGAGTAACACAATCGAGAAGCCTCAGATCCTTGGATTTCCCCTGTAACCAACCTGGGTAGTTGACAGCTCCATCAGCTCTCTTCAAAGTGCACTGTACCTGCTGACGAAGGCACGGCTGCTGGGGACAGGAACCGTGAGCAACACAAAAGCAGCAGCAGCAGCACCGGACAACGCCCCGCTACAACCAACTGCGACATCGCAAAGCTCGCCGAGGAAGCCATGGAAATGACAAAGCTAACAAGGATTCGGCAACGCTCCTACCCTGCAGCTGCCCCTGCATGCCCACCCCGAGCCCCTCTGGATAGCAGTGGAAAGCTGGGTGTGTTAAACACCCCATGCAGGGGGACAGGTTGAAAATCTCCAGGGGTTTGGCACAAATCATCACTTACGATGAGGAAGGAAGAAAAGATTCCTACCATGGCCAGGTGGCAGAAGCAGGGAAGCTTTTGAGATTACCTTACGCGGGAGCGTTCTGGGCTTTCAAGCCTGAGCCTGAGCACTGCTGTCTCCTAGTCTGTGCTGAAGACTGACAGCTGACCGTTAGGTCGGAGCTGGTCTCAAGCGTCAGCAGCGAACCTGCAGCAACACTCGCGTGTGACTGACCTAGAGCGTACAGGAATAACTTGAAAAACTGAGAACTGGCACGATGGGTGCTGCTCTGCTCTAGAGCCTACCCTCTCCTTGTCTCTCTCTCCCTACCAGTGCAAAAGACACCAGCTGTTCCAGCCAGCCGCCGGTTCTGCCAGCAACACGTTTAGTGCCGGAGCGCAGACTGCCTCTCTGCTGCGCTGCCATCGGCAGCCGGAGCCAGAGAGCCACGGGCTGGGAGCAAAGGCCTTGTTTTCAGCTGGAGCCTCCCAGCGACCAGAGCGAATCCCGCTGCCCTCGCAGCGAGTCCTCTCACTGCGCGGTGGCCGGCGGCACGGCGACGTCGTTCAGCTTGCTCACTTCCATCTGCCAGCTGGGCAGCTTCTTGGCCGACAAGTGGCGGCGGGCATGCTTGGTGAGGTGGTCGCTGCGCATGAAGCGGCGCTCGCACATGGGGCAGGCGAACTTCTTCTCGCCCGTGTGCGTGCGGCGGTGGCGGGACAGTTCGTCCGAGCGCGCAAACCTCCTCTCGCAGCCTTTCCAGCTGCAGCTGAACGGCTTCTCTCCTACAGGGAGAACAAGGGAAAGCCTTGTGAGTGCTGAATGAATAACAAGCACTATTGCCGTGACTGGCAGCACCGGACTTTTACAAGCTTCTAATGGTTGAGCCAAAAATTGACACAAATACTATTTTTATATAGATGGAGAGTATATTCCAATATTTATATACCAGTATTTAGACATGCAGACTCACTATCCTCAAGGTTAAATAGTACAAAGGGTTAACAGCTCTCTGGAACAGAAGTTTAGCTGCTCTTTATGTCTCAAGACAGCCCATTTGAAACTCTCAGCTCCACAGGAACTGCAGATGTTGGCGACTCAGCACGCCCAGAACTACCCTATAATGCAGCCTGTAAAAACGTTTCGTGTAACAGAGCCCTGGTAAAGCACCACCAGCCCGTGTGAAAACACACACAACTCTTCTGCTACTGTGATGAGGAGGAGTGGAGAAGTCACTCCAGAAGCAGGATTAGTTTGGAGTGGATCCTTATATTCTTTCACAAAAGAATCTCTGAGTTTAGCCTCTTCTGAGAAAGGCCTAATAAGCCTAATGAGGCATCTTTAAGCCTGGAAAAGCACACCCTAAACTGGGCAAGGCCTCGCTTCCACACGGCTATGAGGCATTACTGAAAGCCTTCTGTCATGACCCAAGTCCAGCACAAACAACTGCTGACTCACACTTCCCCCGGGGAGATTTCCTGTCAGAGATTAGGCAGCATTACGAAGCACACTGGCAAAAAAAAAAAGAAAAAAAGAAAAAAAGAAGGTATTTAATTGCCCCCTCAAGCTGTTTCGTGAACCGAGCCAGGACCATAATGAGCTGTGTATACAGCCACCATCTCCTACGCCAGTTTTTAACAGGCAGCAACAGTGACCAACCTGTGTGTGTTCTGATGTGAGCCTTCAAGTGGGAGCTCTTGAAGTAGGTTTTCCCACATCCTGGGTAGCTGCAAATGTGACTTCTTATCCTGGAGGAATCAACGGGAGCGGCGGCTTTGGCTGCAGAAGCTACGAAGCCAGGAGCAGGGGCGATGGGAGAGAGTCTCGTGCCATTCGGACTGATAATGGGAGCCTTGGTGCCCTGCACAACGGGCTGGGGCACAACAAACATCACGGCGCCTTTGGGAACCTGGGTGCCCATGAAGACCATGGGCGGGCAGAGCGCCGGCGGCTGGCTGGGCGCGGTGGCGCTGGGCACCACGGCCGTCACAACGCCATTGTTGGCGGGCAGCGGGAGCATCTGGCAGATCACTGGCACCGGGGGGGCTGCGCTGCCTTGGGCGGGGCACGGCGGGGCCGCCGCCGGCTGCTGCGCAGAGCCAGGGCCGGGATGGTGCCCACTGGCCGAGGGCTTTGCCCCGGGCACTGGCCCGACGGCCGCCTCGGCGGGTTTTCCTTCACCGCTCTCACCCCTGGCACCGCTTGGCACCGCGGTAGAACGCGACGGCTGTTCCGCTTCAGCGTTCTCTTGGCTGTTTGCTTCCCTCTTGATGCCATCCTGGTATTTCAGCACGCTGGCTGTTCTCACCGGGCAGGTTTTGTGGTCACAGAGCTGGGCATCGGCCGTGTGGCGGATGACACTCGTGGCTTGAGCCTTCGGAGGCCCGGCTGCTGGAGGCCGCTCTGCCTCTCTCCGAGGTGCAGCTGGACCAGGCTTGGCAGCAGCCTCGGCCACTGACCTGCCGAGTGCCACAGCAGGTGCCGGTGCCCCGGGGTGCGACAGCTCCAGGTCGGAAGGGCTGTAGGGGGGAGTCAGGCACTGTGAGGGAAGAGAGACACAGTGAGCGGGGGGCCATGACAATGTTAGAAACAAGCTGTACCTGGGGCAAAGCCAGAAACTTACGAATGCAGGTATGGCACCGAAGTCTGCCGCCCCAGGAAGCAAAGCCTCATCGCTCTCTTCCGACACGTCGGACGCCGGAGTTATGGGTCTCATTTCTCCATGCTTTTTGAAGTCTGATTTCCAGTTGCAGCTCATAGATATAAGGGCTTCTACAGCCTCGTAATCGCTGTTTTCAGGAGCCTTGTTCCAGAAATACCGACCATCCCTCTGTTTCTCAGTCAGCACCTCCATGTCTTCCTCCTGTCTCAGTTAGAGGGAACAAAGGAAACTTTAACTTCATGCCAAGTTTGACTGTTTTGTGGTTACTTATTAAGAAGGCATCATAAAAATCAAACAAAGCAACCTGTGCAAGATGAACACGCTTAGTCATGGGGGGGCTGTGCTTGTGTTTCCCTGCCTCCCTTCTGATTTATTTAATGTTTTAATGAAGTTGGTAGGAGGAGATCTGGCCATCTGGTGAAGATTATGTGTTTTCTTAAGTCAAAAGAGCTCATCCCAAATCTTAAACAATTGAAGTCATTCTATATTGCAAGTGTTGTGTCTGAAAGCTTAACAAAAATCTTCATCCGCCCCCAAAAAAGAAAACTGATCTCCTGCACCCATCCCACCCTTCTTCCATGTTTGCTTTCAACGCGGAGCTCAGAACCGCGCTGATGGTGACGCGTGACGGGGACTGATGCCCCCTTTCTGCACCGCGCCGCCGGAAAAGTGCCGGAAAACACTCGAGCCGCCTCTCACACGCGTCCGTGCCAGGGCCACCGGCCGCCTGGAGAACGCGGTTACGTGGGTTCACCGCTGCCGCGGGAAGCCGCCCACGCTGCGCGCCCCGCACCCCGGTCCCCGCCGGCCCCCGCGCTCCCCGGGCGGGCTGAGGGGCGGGGCGCGCGCCTATCGGTCACCGCCCCAACGGTCGCCGCCCCGGTGCCAACCGGGCTCCCTCTCGCAGCCGCTGTCCGGCGGGAGCGGGGACGGCGGCGGGCGGAGTGTCCCGCAGCGCCTTAACGCCGAGCGGGGGCAGCGGAGAGGGCTGCCCTCGTCCGCGCTGGGCAGGCGGTGTGCGCGGGGAGAGGGGTTTACGGTTCCCGGTGTTTCTGCCTCGGCGCTTTCCGCCCCGGAGCGCGGGTGGATCTCCCCTGCAGACTCCGAGTGCCTCGGGCTTTCCTCTGCAGGATGGGGCTCTGTCTGTCCCTTCGGGCAGCAGCTACAACCACACGTTTCTTTTTCTTTTTTTTTCCCATTAAAATTAAATAAGGAGGCAATTATGTGCTTAAATCCACCTGCGATACCCATTATCAATCTGATATTTCAGGTTCTAGCGTCTTTCATGTGGATGATTTCAATTAAAGTATAAATTTATTTTTTTTTTTTCCCCCGGGACATTGAAAAGTAAAATATCCATATAAAAGAGCAGAATATAAGGCTATTAAACATTACTCTGAGTATACAGTTAATGCCTTATATTCTGCTCTTTTATATGGATATTTTACTTTTCAATTACATAGGTGTTATTAAAAAAAAAATTAGCATACAATGTAAAATAGTATTATCCTTTAAGGTAAAACAGGTCACGTGTCCAATATCTACATGACTGTCATTAGTGCTTCAGTTTGTAATGAAGCCTCAGTTATATTTGGATTTCTTTTTCTGTTTTACCTAGAGCAGGCCAAGATAATCAACTCAAAATTGTTTGAGGATTAGCAAAGTGAGTTAAAACAGGAGACCTTTGCAATTAACTTAGCCGTGGGTTTTGTGGGTCACGTGCTATAGCAGCCCAGACACTCTGGGCTCTAAGGATTGGTCAAGATACAGAAAAAATTATTACAGGTGCAGCTCTCATATTTAAGGTTTTTCCTCCCCAGAGCACTTGGTTTTCCTTCTCGAGTAGATCCAAGTTCAAAGTTCTCTCTGCTCTGTGTGAGGAGGTAGACCAGATGCCCTCCAAAGTCTCCTTACAACCCAAATTTTATTATGATTCTGCAATGAAAGACCTAGTTCCAGAAGAATGCAGGAGCTCTTTCTGGGCTGCTCCATTGAAAAACACAGTGAAAACAAACAAACAAAAGCCAAGCCCATTCAATCTTATTATATGCATCCTTCATTCCTCAGGAAGCATAGAAGAGATTTCAGGGAGAAACGTGCCTTAAGAGGCTCTGGCACCACACAAGCACCACAACTGTTCCTTTGTGCAGAGCAGATGTTGGGGCTTCAGGGTGACAATCTGTTCCAGTGTAGACTGGGAAAAGGCAGATGTTTGTCAGGCTCCTTGGGTCTGAGTTATTCCTGATCAGACCAGCAAAATGAGCAAATACCACATTACACAACCAGGAATCAGTGGTAAGTCCACTACCTTATAAATATAAGTTTATAAGGTAAGTCCACTTACCTTATAAATATCAGCATTAAATTTAAACTTCCTGGTTGTTCTGGCTTGGTTTGGTTGTTTTTTTTTTAGTGTTTTTCAGGGGTCAAATGGTATGTGCTTGAACACAGCTCTGGTACTTTAACAAAACATTTCTTTCTCCCAAGAGCCACACTAGTTAAATAGTTATTTGCAAAAACAAACACCAGTGAACGGTAAACATTCTGGCTAAATATTGCATTGCTGTTCATGTGCCTGTTTTTAGTGACTTACTTCCTGCAACAAGTAAATTAATCCGTTTTCAATAGCAACGTGGTATAGGCAATATCAACTTTGGTGTAAAAATCAAGCAAGAAAGAAGCAGATACATCCATTTCAGCACTTTAAAAAAAAAAAAATCTATAGAGATACATAAATAGATTTCCTTTGTGGAAACTCTCCTAGGAGTTCTTGCACATATTTCTCTTGGACATGCATCTTTGATAATATATTGACTTTATGGCCTGCATCAAAGAAAATAAATTTTCACTCCTGTTAAAGTTAATAACAAACTCCCACATGTCTGCATTTAAAAAGGTTATTAATTTAATGTCTGTCTCTCTTAAATGTGGTGGTCATGGGTTTGTCTTCTTTCTTTCAAGCCTGAGAACATGCATTTAAAACTGCCTTCCTCTTAACCTGTTACACCAGTGCTACATGAGGTAGTAACAGTGCTTTTAGCCTCTGTTATTCCTCACTGAGTTGTTTTTCACTACAGTCACCTAGAAATAGTCATAGTATTGTTCACATACAGTATCAGCCTGTCTTTCCAAAACCATGCTGCATGATAAACTCCTGGGCTACAGAAAATATAGGGAACATCTAAAGAATAAAGGAAAGATATCTGTAATTAAAACGCACCAGGATTACATCATCGACATCCAAACTCTACTTACTTTGGAATTTGGGGAGTTTTATTAGGAGAAGAAACTGAAGATCCCTTTCCTATAAGGTCTTTGGAAAAATTTGGGATTGGAAGATTAAGGGTGTTCTAGGGTATTATAGGGTTTTAAACTGATTTTTTTTAAACTCTACAAGGTAAATATACAACAGCTTATCACAAAAAATCAACCCTGCAGTTACAGGTTTAATCTCATCTCTGTCATTGATAAGCAAGTTGATGTTCAACAGAGACAATATTTGCACAATCCTCAAGGAAGAAGTGATCTTGAATTGTAATAGGACAATTGTTCTGGACAATAAGCTTCAAATGGGTCTTACCTGCACCAATGCCAGCTGTGGAATTGCTGTCATTGAAAACAGCTTTCAGAAAACTTACATTTACAGAAAGTAGGGAATTAACACCAATGTTAGTTTTGTTTGCTGGAAAGTAAAATATGGCATTATACATATACTTTGGTATGTGTGATATTTTGCAATTAGATTGCAGTAGCTTCTGCATCATTATACAGACTTCAAAACATGATCAGTAGTGTAGCAAATAGGTTGATAAAGCAGGTAAGTATGTGCACCCAGCTATGCAAAAACTTTGGGGATTCTTCAGGAAGGAACCCTGCAATTCCCAGTTTTCTCATGACACTCCAGGTATTGTCTCATGAACTTTAAAGCACCAAAGTCACACCAAGGCTGATGGTGCAGTTATTAATCAGCAGCTGCTACAAGACAAATATGCTCACTATGTCTTCTTTTCCTCCTTCTGCTACTCAAAGAGCGGGCCAGGCAGGATCAAAGACAACATACCAGCCCTGAAGAGTAAAAATGGTGAGCTGGCAACAGTGGATGAGGAGAAGGGTGAGGTTCTTAACAACTTTTTTTCCTCAGTCTTCACTGACAAGGTCTCTCCCAACACTCCCCAAGTCAAACTGCAAGGTGTGGACCAGGGTGG
>JANHGL010005336.1:10952-23404 GCA_024611195.1 Ceyx melanurus | reverse complement strand
CTTCTTGGCATCTACGTGAAGAAAGTCGTCTCTTCTCACTCTTTCTCCTCCTCCGGCTACTACCAGATACGCGACAAGTTGTTTAATAGTTTATGGCATGCCAAAATCTGTTTTGGAAAAATTAACACAAGTAATAATTAGATTTCTAATTATGTCTTGCAGCATAAGCTAAGCTAAAATAATAATTATTTTTCTGATGCAGTTTTACCTGTTTTGAATGATCTGCACTAAAGAAATATGAAGAAAATAAAAGGGCCTCTTTAACACCTGAACACAATTCAGGAATTGTTCTGTGTATAATCTAACATTTTGTTCTTTGTTTTTGATTTTTCACACAAGTGAGCATCTGATTTGCATGCTGTTTAGATTTCTTTAGCCAAGCTTCCTATATTTTTATCTCTTTCATACAGTTTTCTATTTAGGTCATGTCTCCTTCCTATATCATTGGTAGATGAACAAGAAGAGTCTGCTGAATCTTAACTAGAAGATTTGGTTTTCCCACCCTTAGTGGTAAATGGTACCTTAAATGTGACAGGTGTCTCAGGTTAATTTGAGACAGATAAGTGACAATTACCTGAATACCTTGCTTGAAAAGTAACATTTGGTTAGCATTGTTTAGTAAGAGCAAACCATGTTTCAGACATAATTCCCTATTGTTTTCTATGTCAGAAATACTTTGTTTACCAACTTGTTCCCAAAAAGGCAGCTCCCAACCTCCACCCCTTTGTTACTTTGTCATACCTGATTTTATTTTCAGTTCAGTCAGCAGTCTTCTGGTGTTCAGTAGATGTAGGTGAAGTTGTAGCGCTTGAAGCACTGAAGTTTTCAGAATACATTCAAGATTGTTTTTCTTCCCTATACCTTATATATATATATATGCTTATATATTTTTATATAAAAGGTTATTTCCCATTTATTTAGGTAATATGCTGGGTTTTTTAAGCTTTTATTCATATTATTGGTCATTACAGAATTTGTTTTGCCAATTAATTTTTGTATACTTTTAGTTTGTTTTCTCTTTTCTGGTGATAGTTTTTACACTTTGAATGAGTGATATTCAGAATAATTACTCGAATTAATTTCTAAGATGGAAAGTGGCAGAAATATCCCTTCAGAAACTTCTTAAAAGTGCACCTTGCAGTTCATACTCCTGTGAACTTCCATACTTCCTTCTACCAGGAAGATTTGTTAGTAATGGTAGTAATGAACCCCTTCAGTTTGGTGGAAGAGAGTTAAAGTAAGCTGGGAAGGAAGATCTCTCTCTCTTTAAAACTAGGAGGAAAAAAAAATAATTAATTGCTTTGTGGGATTCTTGCTGTTGTATACAATGCCATTAATATGAAAACCTCTTCAAAGTTTCAGCAGACTTTTGAAACTTCATGTCGCTTGAATACTTCAGGTGCTTTGTAGATTTTCAAATTGTATGCTTATAGATATATATTCAAGCTTTATACTGTTTTTAAAGAGCTGTTTTAAATTAGGATTGTATCTTAATATTTAAAAGAAAAAAATATCTGAGTCAATACTATTTCAAAAAGCCAGTGCATGACATGTCCAAGGAGCATTCTACAGTGTTGTGCTAAAAGTGCTTTAAAACTGATTGTCCTAGTTGGAGCCAAACCAGACCCAATTCTCTGTTCAGTGGTTCTATTTTGGGTCAAACAAGGACACTGGTTAAGTGTGGGGTTTTAAAATTGTATTGGTATCTTTTATTCTTAGAAAGTTAGTAGAGAAATTACTAAGAAAAAAATCATACTTGTCTGGATTTCCATACGTACAAATCTGTGTGAAGCCTCTTCAGCCTGATTTTGCAGTTTTTTGGTGACTAACAAGTGCTTGAGAGACTCGTTGAACCCTGGGACTGAGGGAGTACTTACACATTTTTGTAACTACAGTATTTTAGATGGAGCACCTTCTTGCCTTGTGTCAGTGATTATTTGCCTGTTTTTACTTCATTTTTTTCAGTGAAATGTTGTTTTTGTTCCTAGTGGTGACTTGCAGGTCACTGATTTGAATGTAAACATTTCAGAAAAATAAATGCTTAAAAAAAACCCCAAACCCATAGAAGTTTTATGTAGGCCAGGAAAATTTCATTACAAAATATGGAAATATTTACCAGCATGGGACTGTGAAAATTATGGTATTGAGTTCCTAGCTGACTCTCATTTTTTCTTTTAATCTTTTTAATCTAATTTTAGAGCTTATCTACATTTGCTATCCATATTAAAATTCTGATAAAACTTAATTTTGTCAGTAGTGCAACTCCCATTTGTAGAACGACTTTCACATCCTGCTTGACAGTGTTGAGTCATTCTCCTTCAGACCAGTTTTGTGACTTGCTTTCTCCTCTTCTTCTTGAGTGATGTCTTCCTTATGCTGGGAAATAGCTTATTAAACACATGCTAAACGTTCTTACTGGTCAGCTTCTGAAGTGTTTACCCACACTAATACCAAGTTACAGGTAAAATAGCCTGTTTCCATTAGGTCATCTTATTCACTGATTTGCTTCTATCAGAAAGATAAAGCTAAAATTGCCTCATTAAAATTAATAATTTTTTTGCATTTTTTGGCATAGTTATATACTGACATGAAGCAGTTCACTTCTTAATCAGCACTTGCTGAAGTGTTGAATATTTGTTTGTTGTTCATTGTATAACCAATAAAGTAGAGACACTGTGTCTGTCACAAACTGTTTTGCATCATGTTTTTGTCAGTTTACCTATTGGCTAATAAATAATGCCTGTGGAGTCAGACTAG
This sequence comes from Ceyx melanurus, assembly GCA_024611195.1. Taxonomy (NCBI): domain Eukaryota; kingdom Metazoa; phylum Chordata; class Aves; order Coraciiformes; family Alcedinidae; genus Ceyx; species Ceyx melanurus. The sequence goes on along the minus strand of JANHGL010005336.1, from coordinate 20,647 downwards.
AAATTAATTTTCACTTGCAAAATTAAGACTGGCTCTGGTAGATTGTGTACATATTGAGCTTTCTGACTGTACTGTTGGCATTAACAGCTGTGGCTCTGCAAAATTTCTCAAGGTTCTGACTTTACTGAAGCCTTGACAACCATGTCTATATTTGATAGTATTGCATGGTATGGTCAAGGTAAGTAACAGAATGAGCTGAGCTCCTTTTTAAAATGGACAGCTTGTAGGAGGTATTATCCAAATTGTGATTCAGAAAACAGATAATTAATGACTTGGCATATACTGGACACACCACTGTTTCTGGGAAATAAGCTGCTAGCTTTCTTTATAGCAGGTGGTTCAGTAAGAAAGTAATTAAATAACTTCTTAAAACGATCCTAAGCCTAGCAATAAGAATTTTACCTTAACTAATATACCAAGTAAGTTCAGTTTTCAAAGTGTTGTGATTTTAAAAATAAAAATAGTGACTTGTTTGAGAACATCCTGGCTTTTCATGTTGCAGTGTTAATTGTACGTGTAACCTTTTGTGTTGGCTCTGAATTCAGTTCTATGCAACTGCACAGACATGTTCATGAGTTTCTGTGTAACCTTAGAATCACAGATAACAGCATATTGAAAACATTAGAATGTTAATTTGTTTCCTGCCTCTGCTTGCTTAAGGAAACTTTAATTTATAGGGTGAATGCAACTAATGGTATTTCATAACTTATTTCTCCTGGTAGTTGATGGGAATGATTCAAAATAGATGGACAGGACAGGACAGGTGGTGCTACTAATACCTGCTGTCTGGTGTAAGCTGCTTACACATTGAATGAAGTAAATTCCCTGGGCAGTCTTGGACTAGATTGTCTAGGCCAAAGTGGGTGAGAATTCTCTAGAAGCTATAACAACTAGTCAGGTCCTTTCCCAAATTTAGTGACTCAGCAGTTCCTGAAGCAGAATGCTGGTTTCTGGCTGCCAGCAAACTTGTTCATGACCTGAGAATGTAAATCAGCTGTGAGTGTTGGTGCAAAACCAGGCAGTGTTTAGCTTATTGAGAGACTGACTTTTTTTGATAAGGACTCAGGAAAGTACTAGTATGTGAAAATGCTTCTTAAGCAGTTGTTCTTAAATACTTATCTAATAAGCATTTGATTTACTTAGCATGGGCCTGTGAGGAGGAATTAAAATTTCTCCAGCATTTCACTTGAGCTGTGGAAGAGTCGTTACGTGGTACTCGCTGCACTAGGCTAAAGTTAATTACAGACAATTAGAAAGTTATATATTTTAGTGTGGTAATAGTCTTGTGGTTTGAGGTTAACAAATACAGAATCAAGTGTAGGAGGTGCCTTGAGAAATAATCTATTTTAATGCCTGTGGTCTGGAGCAGGATCATTTTAACATGATTCTTGATGAATGTCTAACCTGTTGTTAGTGGCATCCTGTTCTGGGGACTCCACAACCTGGGGAAATCTCTTCCAGTCTCGAGGCTCTCTTAAAGTTTCAAAAGGTTTTTCTTTGCAACTTATCTGCTGGGATTTTAGCCAGTCGTTTCTTGCCTCATTAACAGTAAATGTGTTTCTTTTTTCTCTACAGCGACCCATTGCATAGTTCATTATGCCCCATTTTCTCTTAGGCTAAACAATACCTGTTGATACAGTCTTTCATTATTCACTTTTCTTGTGCTTATTCTCATTGTTTTTTCAACTTTCCCTGGTTTAACAGTTTTCCTGAAGCATAGTGTAAAAACTGGACACAGTACTGAGTAATTTTATGCATTATGACATGTCTCCAATGTAAATGGTGGCTGATAGTGTGGACTATTGTCAGCTTTGAGTTGCAGAACCTCCAGCAGTGGTAAATGACACCAGTCTTTGGAATTGCAAAATGCAGAACGTTTTGATCCATTAAAACTTAAAACAACAGATGAAATAGTTAATAATTGAAGGTGACCTTTTCTCTTTTTAACATTCTGTATGTATGTAACTTTCCTTGGAACCATTAGTGTCTGTCTGAAATAGCTTGTCATTGAGTTCATTGGTGTGCTGGAAATGATGTTTAAAACTTCTTTTAAAACCTTTTTTTTCAAAAGCTTCTAAAATTCAATCCTCTTTAAGACTGAAAAACTAGTAAGTGATTACTTGTTTTTGTTTTATTTTTATAAAGGGCTTACTTTGAGTTTGTATTACTTCTAGACAAGCATTTGAATAAATTTACTTGGAATACTATTCCATTAGTTTTATTTTTTCATCAAAAAAGAGCAACTCCAAAATGCAATGTGAAGTATCCAACTAATACTTTAACTAATTTTCAAAATAACTTTAATCTTTTGCAAGTATTTATACTTTTTATATTTCTCCTAGAAAATTATTGGAGTGTTCAAACCAAAATCTGAAGAGCCTTATGGACATCTAAATCCAAAATGGACCAAATATTTTCACAAGGTTTGTTGTCCTTGCTGCTTTGGCAGAGGCTGCCTCATTCCAAATCAGGGATACCTCTCTGAAGCTGGTGCCTATCTTGTGGATGACAGGCTGGGGCTAGGAGTTGTACCTAAAACTAAGGTAAAAGTTAAAAGACAGAAATTGTTTTGCATTCAATAATATATAGTGACAGATTTGTCAGTCTCTGGACTGTAGCTGTGGAGACATCCTTGTACATTGTGCCTTATCCCAAGCAATTTATGAACTATTGCAGGCCCAATGGCACAGTGCCATGGTGTAGAAATAGTAACTGATATTTCTTTTAAAGGATGTTTATGATCTGAATTTGATCTCTTTGGAACCACTTGAGTTTCTAGCATTTTAAGACACTTTTGTGCCTTGTATTTTGGTAACATGCAAAAAATTTTAAAAGCAGCATATAAAGACTCCCATTTTTGCTTGAGTTACACAGAATGTCAATTTTTCACCTTTTCTTATAAAATTTCTGCTAGAAATACATAGTGCTTCCTGTTTAATTTTTTTGACAACTGAGCATAAAATTTACTGAAAATTTATAATTGAAGTAATAAGGAATTCTGAGCTGTTCTTGGTTTTTGTATTTTAAGGTCGTCTGGCTTGTCAGTGAAACCTTTAATTACAGTGCAATAGATCGTGCAAAGTCAAGAGGAAAAAAATATGCATTGGAGAAAGTGCCAAAAGTTGCAAAAAAATTTAATCGAATTGGACTACCTCCTAAGGTGAGATGAAGAATAAGTAACTTGTACCTTTCTTGTTTCTTAAAAAAGGAATCTTTGAATGAAAAAAGATACTCAAAAAATCCCAACAAAACAGAAATATGTAGGTAATTTCAACAGTAGAAGAAAAACTTTGTTTCTTGTTGAAAAAACTCTTCTTGAATGACTGAAGTTTGATAGATGTGACTGTTTCTATGCAATATCTACAGACTCTTACACAATTCCTTCATTTCAACTACTTCTGTAATCTTGCTGCTTTTTGATGCAGTTTGCAGTCAAGCTTTCTGCTGGAGGACTAACATGTTAAAATTTTGTACATTTCTCACTGTTGTTTGTTTGTTTTGCTTTTTTTTTTTTCTTGACTGTTTGGTATGTTTCAGTGTCATGTTTTTATATTGTCTAATGGTTTCTTCCCTGCAACTTATCTGGTTCTTCTGTTTCCCCTAAGCATTTCACACACACGCGCACACACACACACTCCTAATTGTTTATTTTACTCTTTTAGGTATCCTATTGTTTCTGTGCTCACCCTGCCTTTTATCTTATGTGCAGTACTCTGCTGACATCTTTCTTGCCTAATGAACCTTATATTCCCCAAATATCACCACAGTATTCTACCCCTAAACTTTTAAAGCACAAGTGGTGTGGCTTGAGTAATCCACTTGTGTCAGTTCCCAGCAGCTGTGATCCATGTGATGCATGTTATGCAAGCTTGTATCAACATGGGCGATCACCTGCTATGTGTTTATCCATATCTCTGCACATGTGCATCTATCTGAATTCTACTGCTCTTAAATTATCTTTTGAATTTTTATCTTGAGCACCTTTCCTGTTGCCAACACATGTGGTGCCTTTGCCACCTGTAGTTTTCGTCCTTGGACTTTTTCAGGAGTAATTTTCATGCAAAAAGTGTGTGTGACAAATGGTCAGTGCTCTTGTCAATGGAGCATCCAAGTTTTTCAGAAAGGAAAGTTTTGTGTTTTTTTTTTCCTCCCATAATTTTTGTTGTTTCCTGTGAACTATTGAACCAAGTGTTTCCAATTAAAAAAAAAAAGGGAAAAAAAAAGAAAAATAGATGTTCTTTCTTTCTTTTCACATACTTCTTGTAATACTGAGTGTTCATTTCTGTTAAGCTCTCTGGCTATATTTTATTCCTGGTAAACTCAGTGAGTGCTTACATATTAAAAAACAAACAAAAGAAAAATGGGAAACCAAAACCAACCAACCAACAAACCCATAAAACAAAACAATACAAAACCCATTCCAGTCTCTCGTGACTTGAGCCTTACTTTTTTAGAATGTAGGAATGAAAGTCACCTCTTAGTTTTAGTTTATTTTTGTTCTGTTTTCTGTTTTGACATACTTTGTGTTCTGAACTTTGAATGTATGTATTCAGTTTTTGCTGGTAATGTTATGATTAGTTATGTGACCTACCAGGTGCATCTTGGAATGTTAATGTTTCAGGTTGGCTCCTTCCAGCTGTATGTTGAAGGATATAAGGAAGCTGACTACTGGCTCAGGAAGTTTGAAACTGATCCTTTACCTGAGAACACAAGGAAAGAATTTCAGTCACAGTTTGAAAGATTGGTTATTTTGGATTATGTCATCAGAAATACAGGTATTTGTGTCTTAGTATCTACTAAGTATCTTAGTATCTACTTAGTATCTACTTAGTATCTACTTCTGTGAGGCAGAAATGGTAGGCAGTGCTGGCTGAAAGCTGCTGTTGAAGGCAGTGCATTTCTGATTCTTTCAACTGAAGGCCAGAATTTTGCATTTTAACCTTTAAAAATTTTCCTTTGTATTTAAACATGAAACACTGCAATATGACAAAATCCAAACAAACTTTTTTAGCCATTATTTGGTATTTTAAGCAATGTAAGAATTAAAGATGATGCTTTAATTCTGTAGGTAGGTTATTAACTCTTTTGATGAGGAAAAGTGGTGGTGGGATTTCAGGAACCAAAAGAACAGCTGTAACTACCATTCCTTTCATGCTAAGCTGGAGCCAATAGCAGCACAAGTTTTGCATCAGTGCAAAATAGTTCCTACTCACTGTGTCTAGGAGCAGAAGTACAACTGTGATGTGTATCCATCAGTTCTTCTGCATGCTTGTTTCTTTCACTTGGAAGCTGGAATTCTTCTGTTGACTTATGTAGGTGAAGGTGTTTGGTTTTTTCCTCAAGAATCCAAAGGAGGGTTTATATTTAAGTGCTTCTTTTGCTCTTTTGTCAGAGGTGTGTATTTTTACTCTTCTTCAGACATGATTGTTTCTTGTTCATTTCCTTTTCTGAAATTCACTTACTAGAAAGGAATCCAGTTAACTTGTGTCAAACCTGTGGTTTTTTTTAGATGAAACTAGAAGAAGTTTAGAAAGAATGTAATGCTTTCTTATAGTCTGTCAGCTTTATCCAACAGATCCCAGTGTTTCCAAACAGTTGCTGGGTCCTGTGGTATTCTTAAAATTGTAAGGAAAGTACTCAAATGCAAAACCTCATTCTGTGGATGATTTTGTTATCTAACAATGATATAAACATGAAAACCTAACTAAACTGAAAGGAGCACCTTAAGGTAACAGAAGGACCTACAAATCCATGCAGTCATCCTTGGTCTGAAAGACCTTGTCAAAGCTTTCAGTGTCTCAGTTTGATATCAACAGTGCAGACTACTTCAGCTTCTGAAGGACTCTTCAGTTCACACCCCCCACTTCCTCTTTAAGATGTGATGTTTGCCTCCATGGAGGAAAACATTATCTATAATTTTGGAGGGCCTCTACCTTTCCCTTTCAGCATTAAAGCAATTCATAAAACAATCAATTAAAACAATGGCATTAACATTGAAGTCATTTTGGTTGATGCTGCTGACAGTTTTTTTCCTCAGAAGAGCACACTACAGTCAATCTTTCTGCATAAAATGGATGGAGAGAGTTTATCTTGGCTTTCTTGACATTTTACTGTATATTCAGCCGGGTGGGGAAACTAAAGTAGCAATACATATCTAAACACACTTTATAAATTTTTGATCATTCTAGTATATCAGTTGCCTTGTTTCAGTAAAGCTAAAACGTGTGTATTATGATGGAAAAAGCTTTTTGATCAGTCCCACTTGACTCCTTTTGGTAAATTCTCCATTTACAATTAATCAATGTTGATTTCGTTTGGTTTTTCCCCTGAATGATGTGACATGCATTTTCCTGTTTAAAGACAGAGGTAACGACAACTGGTTAGTCAGTTATGAAAAACTAGATGATGGACTGGAGCTGTTGGACAAGGTAAGAAAATTGTACTCTGAAAATTATCTTTAAACAGTTTCTTTTTATAACTTGGTCTTGCAGGGGATTGAGTGCAGGGTCTCCAGACATAATTGCAAATTATTATGAGAAAAAATGAATGGAAAAGCTCTCTGGATTGGACTAGTCTGGATATAAGAGCACTAGAAGTTAACTATTATTGTTCTGTATTTTTTCTTTACTAGCTTGGGCTATAATAATGAAGCCCACTGTTGCTCAAGCACATGTCTTCAGCTATTCATGTGCTCCTGCTTATCTTGTATTTAAAGGAAGGGCTTCTCTTGGGTGGTGGTAAAAATTTTATATGCTGGGTTTTATTTGGCTGCTCCTTTTTTTTTTTTTTTTTAAGTTGTCTTCAAGCAGTGAAGCTAAAAAGTATATTATTTAGTATTTTAAATGTATTTCACTATTTTTTCAAGTGCATAGGTGTCACTTATTTTTAAAATATTCCTTCCATAGGATAGCCAACGGACTATAACTAAAGAATCTCCTATTAAAATTGCTGCAATTGACAATGGTTTAGCATTTCCTTTTAAGCATCCTGATGAGTGGAGGGCATGTGAGTATTGCATGCTTCAGTATCTTCCTTTTGCACAATAATTTCCAGGTAAGTATTTTTTATTTGGGTTTTTTTATTATGAAATGAAGAAATCATCCCTGTAGCTATGTATTGATTCTTTAAATAATGTGCTCACTAATGGCCAATTCTCTTTTTCAAAACAAAGGGTAATCTTGTATGTGAACAAGTAAGACAAGGTACATGTTATTTTTTCTTGTTTTCAGCTGTAACTTACTTTGTAGAAGTTAATATTCATTTAGTATTTTTGAGCAGACTGAAAATGAATATTGCTGTTAAAGCTAGATTGCTTCTGACCACATCTCTGACTACTTGCAGTTTAGAGAGAAGTGCACAACAGGGCTTACAATGATTTCTATGGACTCTTAGCCAATCAGGAAATTAAGGCAGTTAAGTATGGGCGTGTTTAGTTGTCAGAAGACTAATTACCCCACCCAGAGCTCTGTATAGCCTCTGCATATCTTGATACTCTCAATAGTTACTGTCCTAAATATCTTTTGGCTACAGTCACTTCCTCAGCTGCTCTAGAGACATGGCAATTATTGCTTATGTTATACCATTTTTTACATCAACATTAAAAGTAATAAACCTGGATGATTCTTTAGGATTCTTTTGCAGTTGGGCAAGCATGTGACAATTCTGTAAAGGTGAACCTGTAGCATAATGTTCTTTAAAGTAACAGGTACTTGATGGGTAGCACATGTTTTCTTGATGAATGTTTAATAGCAATTATGGGAAAAGTTGTGAATATTTTTCTCAGCACCTTTTACAAAGGGCATTTTAATTAAAAAAATCAAAACAGTAGCTACTTCAAACATCTGAAAGATTCCTGTTTGATTGCAGCCATTATTTTATGCCAGAAGAAACTACATTACTAAACTAGAAGACTTACTATTATTTATAGCATTTAATGTATATTCCTTTTTTGCTTACTGCTTCAGCTAAATTTTTATTACTTACTGTATGTATTTTCACTGCTGGGGAAAAAAGGCTGAGTAGGTATAAAGCTGCTTTTGTAACTGTAGCCAAAAGAGGTCTATAGGGTAACAATGCTGTGAACATTTTGTTACTGAGAACTTCCAGTGGGCTGCAGAATGCTCTATCACTGGTAAGTCCTTGAACTTCATTTTTGCCTGCCATTAGTCATTGATTGTACTCTTTCTCTGCACCAGATCCCTTTCACTGGGCCTGGCTTCCTCAAGCTAAAGTTCCTTTCTCTCAGGAGACCAAAGACCTGGTTCTTCCTCGCATTTCTGACGTGAACTTCATACAGGATCTTTGTGAAGATCTTTATGAACTGTTCAAGGTGAATCAAGTGCTTCTTTGAGTTGACCATTACTGAAATAAATAATTCCTATAGTGGAACAGATAGATGTGTTGGGTTGTTTTTTCTTCTTTTTATGAATTCAACTTCTGTATGTCATAATACCATGCTGTTTTAGCTTTAACAGTGGCGTGGTAGCCAGGGCTCGTATAATTAAGAGGAAACTGCCACTAATGTGAATAATTGATACTAATCAGCTCCTCTGAAAACATTATTACCTTTTATATAGTATCACATAATCAGTTAAAGGTAGTTGTCATCTGTAGCACAAATCTGTGAAAAACTCCATTTAGCATACCTATGTGATATCTATATACTGAAGATAAACACTAGCAACCAATAGGAATAATGTATTTAATGTAACTTAAAGTACCTACATACCTTTCATATACTTAATTTTGCATACTTATTGTGTGAAGTTGATGCTGAAAGCTAGACCATGTTAGAAGTCAGTTAACCTTATTTTAAAGATCTTGGAACTGTCCTGCATGTCGACATGTAAAGATACATCCTTCTCTGAAACATGACAAAAAATGTGTCACTTGTTCGAGTGGAATTATCAACATGATCAGGAGGGAAAGAAGTGGAACTTTTTAGTGAAAATGCAGCTGTCATGTCAAAAATAGATCCTGAAACATTTGTCTGTTAAACTCATTGAAAGTAAAAGTCTTTACCTCTGGAGGAGGAACTGTTCTTTTGACAGAGTAAAGGCAAGAGACTGGGCAGTGTAACATGATGTGATGGTATCAACCCTACCTACCAATGCCATGGTGGGGAATAGCCTTACTTTTGCATATGAAAGCTTCCTGAAATAGACCTTTTTGTGGGAGTCATACTATGACTATTTGAAGCTTCCTATTATTATTAAAATGTTAGTAAATATTACTGTTATAAAATTGATTAGTATGCCTGCTAAATAGTTAAAAATAAATGTGTCATTTCCTGTAATAATTGTTGGTTTTCTCTATTAAAGACTGATAAAGGATTTGACAAGGCTATGTTTGAAAACCAAATGTCAGTTATGAGAGGGCAGGTAAGGCTGCTCTTTCACATTTTTATGTATTTGTCTCCCTGTGTGGTTTGCTGTTGTTTGTTAGTTTGTTGGGTTTGGTTTTGTTTTTTGGGGTTTTTTTTGCTTGTTTGTTTTATTTTGTGGTTGTGGTTGTTTTTGTTGGTTGTGTGTTTTGTCTGTTGTTTTTTGTGCTTTGGTATTTGGGGTTTTTTTGGGGGGTTTTGATTGGGTGGGCTTTTTTTTTTTTTTTTTTTTTTTTGCCTACAAAAGCTGAGTCCCAAGATTTCCAAAAAAAAAAATTCTTGTCCTAGCGGACGGTTTTTTTGTTGAGTTCAT
>JANHGL010005336.1:0-10942 GCA_024611195.1 Ceyx melanurus | reverse complement strand
TTTACTTCTTATTTTTATATAGGTGAGACAGCAGAAAGTGTATACTGATAATATAATTTTTTTTTTTTTAACAAGATACTTCTCTTACTGTAAGTGGGGTTTATTGTTTCCATAGGGTAGATGGGGGAGGACTCAATACCTAGATGTTCTTAAAAAGTATTTTTAGAAGCGAAATAGTGGAGGAGTCAAACTGGGATGGAAAATTTAATGGGCAATTTAATTATGTTCTGAAAAGAAATGTGACTTTATTTTAGAGGGTTGATTATTGAAATGCCTATCAAAGGATAGCAATGTTAAGATAGCAATGTTAGGTAATACAATTTCACCCTAGCAAATGTCAGAACCATACTTGGAACCAGTGATGCATTTCCAGGTGAGAAATGTAATGATAACTATTTTAACACTCAATCAAGAGAGTAGAGGGTTTTATCCATCTTTGTGCTGTTTTAAAATTTAACATTGGTGTGATACACCGGAAAACAGGCTTTAGATAAGAATAAATTACTTAGTTCATTGTAGGCATAAAACAGTGATTTGTGAAAAGGTAGGGGAATTGAGCTAGATGAATGAAGAGTTTCATTTGTCCTGAATTTATTGAAACTGACTTGTAACACAAATAGTTTAAAGCCAGACTTGCACAATTTCTGTATTTTCCTATATCAAGAAGTACCTTGTACACAAGACTACAGCTCTGCTTAGTCAAACATAATGCCAGTTAACAGTAGTTACATGTGGTTGCTAAAAGCCAACAAACTGTACTTATTAAATTGAATTGTAGGAATTATTTCTGAAATACCTTTTCAGAGAAGTTTATGCAGTCACTGTCAGGTCTCTTCTGAAGTATTTATTGATATTACTGTGCTAAGTAGCTTTTCTTTTGTGATGAGAGAAATGTCTACAGGTAATCTGTTACTTAACAAAAAGCTTAAGGAAAAAAACATGATCTTTGTAATTGTGTGAGATCTAGAAAAGGTTGTCCAGTATTCCATTATAAAAGCTACATCTGGACCCTTTCTTGGCACAATTTCCCTGGAGTGGATTTCAGCAGAGGTTTGGTTTTGTTTTTCAAATTTTTCTCTAGCTATAGGAATGTTTCCCTGTGGGAGATGTCAAGTTTTTCAGTCATGGAGACAATGAGTTATTCTTGGATGTCATTGGAAATAGATCAGCACGTGATGCATTTTAGCACTTATTTTAGACTTGCTTTTTGTGTAAAACCAAAGTATGTTACAAATACATTATAGAAGAGTTGACTCTAGATCACATAATAATGGGTTCATTCAGTTAAGATAAATTTGCAGGATAGCAAAAACACCTGCATTTACATCTTAAAACCCCAAAACTTTAAGGATTAGTCATGAATGTGCAGAATGAGCTGGGTATCAGTCACAAAAGAAGGAAGGGGTGTTGTGCAGGGGGGAGAAAAGGCTAGATATAAAGGATAATGTCATCATAACTAAATTGAATATTTGCCTTAGTTTTCAGCAGAATAACATTGAATGTAGAGAAAATTATCAGGGCAGCTCATGAGCACTGAAATTGTGGAAGGAAGCTAAGATTCCTGGTGGCTAAGGACTAAATTTAGATCTCAGCACTGGGTTTGATTTGGGTTAATACCATGGCTTTATATCTTCTGATATGAAAATAATTGGTATCTAAACTTCTGATAGATCTATGTTAAATAAATGTTGATTTCTTATTTGTAGGTTGGTTGGAGGGTTTTTTTTTGTCATTGTTTTGGGGTTTGATTTTTTTTTTTAAGTGAAATACTTTCAAGAGAGGTGCTAAATGTAAAATACTCGCAGATCTTTTTCTCTAGCATTTTCTAAAAATGTGGGGAGAATTGCATGAAATAAAAAAATAACTGAAAGGTAGTCTGATAACTGTAGGCTGTCATGTTACCAAATAACATTTCTACTTGCAGTAGAAGATCTTTTAAAAATAATCTTGACAGTGGAATCATCTACAGAGTTGATTTGAGTGGCATGTAAATTTATAAGCCTGTTAGCCACCATTTTTTTACCTTACTTTTTTTTTATTCTTTTAGATACTGAACCTCACTCAGGCATTGAAGGATGAAAAAAGTCCCATTCAGCTCGTTCAGATGCCACGAGTGATTGTGGAGAGAAGCAGCACTGGAAGCCAGAGCCGCATTGTTCATCTGAGCAACGCCTTTACACAGACCTTCCATAGCAGGAAACCTTTCTTTTCCTCCTGGTAGCAGCACAAACGTGTGGCAAGAGTAAGTTTCTCTTTAGAAAACTCTGTGGAAAGGCTCTGCAACAACCTACTCTTGCTGTATACCGAGAGCTCTGACTGCTGATGCCTCAGAACTGAAATTCTAAAGACTTCAGAAATGTATTTTGAATGTAATAAGTTTACGATTTTTGTGTCAAAATTGTAAATGCTTATGTCAGGGAATGAGAAGAACTTGTCCATACTGTATTTTTATAGACTAATGTATTCTGAATAAGGGAAGATACACCGTTTGCATATATGGAGAAATTACTTTTGAATACAACAGGAATTCCTTTTGTTTAATATAAGTGTGAGAAACTAGACACTATCACTTTTTTTATGTGGTCTTAAAAAAAAATCCAGAATGTTATATTTGATTGGGAAAGTGTATTTCCTGGAAATTTCTTCCTGATATTTTGAGCTGTTTATAGATTTTTTCATAGGCTAGTTACTTGAACAGTCATGCACTAAAAAAAAAGTTATAAAAAACAAACCCAAACAAAAAAATATCCAACAAAAACAAACAAACACCAAACCACAAACCCATTCTGTCCTTGATAAACAAGTGAAAGAAAGGGAGAAGAGGAAAACTGCTCCAGGTAGGTTGTTTTTTTTTTTTTCATGTGAGGACCAAAAATACTGAAATAGTTGAAATACAGCCAAACTCAACCAGAATGAATACACGCAGTTCCTACTGTGACAAAATAAACTGAGTGTACGTTTCAGAGGTTTGAAGTTTCACCTGTAGTTTTTGGAATTTGTATATTTAAGCACATGTATGGGTATTTATTATATTTCTTTATAGATCCATCACAACAGAAGAATTGCACCCTGTTATTAAAGGTTTGTTTTGTCATATGTGTCTAAATGTGTTCATCAGTAGTCATGAGAGTGTTTCTGCACTATTAACAACAGAAGCACTAATGTGCTCATTGCCAAGCCAGTCTGCCTTCTAAATTTCTGTCTAAACACATTGTTAGGTTTTTTTGACTGGAAGAATCCCAGACTATAATGCCCAGAGACTTCTTCCCTTGGCACTGTCATGCTCATCTGCCAGCTGCCATTTGCATTTTTGTTTAAGTTGCATAGTTTGAGACTTGGTAGTCATGTGGCTTATATAACATAGTAAATATATTTTTTTGTAATTTTTGGACAGTTAAGACTGGAATGGGAGGAAAAAAAATGCTGCTTTTGTGGAACCTTCAGTATTTCAGACATTGCTGTATTTTGTAATTCTGAGCAATACTATTGAACTAAAAAATGAAATGGTTGTATTTTATATAACTGACTGGATGTGAATATTTATGTAGCATGTCAGCAATTCACAGTTAACTGAAACGTTTAAGCCTTAAATGTAAAATTCACTGTACAGTGGAGATCAAAATAAGATGAAATGACCACCTTTATACACTTTCCCTGATTATTTTTATCCAGTTTATTTAAAAATTAAAGATAGTGTTTATGTGCCAGAAATATCTACTGAAGAAAATAAATGTCCTTGTCTAAAATGCAGGGTTTTAGGCTTACATGTCTTTTTTTTGTGCTGCAGTCAGTAGCCTCTGATTTCGCTTTGCCCACCCCCAACGCACCCAGTCTGGACCTGGACCCAGTGGACGTCTGCTCCCTGGGAGATGAGGCCACCGAGGCGCTAGGGGGCGCCCCAGGGCGGGCAGTGCCGCTCTTCCCTGGCGGGTCCCGGCGCGGAGCGAGGGCTGCCGGGAAGAGGTGGCGACATGGCGATCAGTGGCGCGGGGGACCCAGAGGCCCTGTGCGGGCCGGGGGCGGGCGGGCTGGTGCTTCTCGGCCTGGCGCCCGGCGCTCCCAGTTGTCCGCACGGTGAGCCGCGGGGCGAGGGGGCCGCTCGGGCAGGATGTGGGTGCGGCCCTGCCCGAGGGGAGGAGCGGGATCGGCCTGGGCTCCCGCTGACCTGACTGAGGGGGCCCTCGGCGGGTGGGGGGTTACGCATCTCCCTCAGCGCCCCTGTTGCCTTTCGCACCTGCTGCACCCTTTCGTGACACTCTGCGGGGGCTATGGTTTTTACAGGAGACTTTATTCAGGAAGCGTGACGCTTTTACTGAAGGCATTAGAACAGATCTGTTGGGTGTCCCATGTGTCGTTCTGTAACTACACTCGTCCTTTAGGTCCTGCTCTTCTATTTGTAAAGACCGGCCACGGAAAAGAGGAAGAAAGAAGATTTTATGCTTGTTCAGCTTGTAGGGATAGAAGAGATTGTAATTTTTTCCAGTGGGAAAATGAGAAGGTAAGAGAGTACTGCTTATGACTGTGGCAAATATTTGGGTAGTTGTTTGGGTTTTTTTTAATTTAACAGAAATTTGAAAAAAAAATAAATTGGAAATTCATGGCAATTTCTCTTCTGTAAACTCTAATAATTTATATCTAGCAGAGCATTTATTTCTGTCAGGAGGACAAGTTTCAAGTATAACTGTTTTGAGCAAAAAGGGCATATCTCACTGTATTGCCAAAATACTTCTATGTTCAAGTTAGGATGTTTGCTGATACTATGCAGTGTTGAACAAAATAGGAGAGATGATCTCAATATGTCCTTGTCTTCTATGATTAAGACAGATAAAATCTGGTGGATCGAGGCAAACGATGGGATATACTAATCAGAGAGATGGTGGGGATCAGCATGATGCTCAGCAGTCTCAGAATAACTGCAGCAATTTATCTTCATGCAAAGAATTTAGGACAGATAATTGTAGGATAACAAATCTGTGATCAATAAGTATTCACAGAGATTTTGCTGTGGATTTTGTTCACTAAATTTTGTGTTAATTTTTCTGTTTCCAAATTAGTATCTTGTGTAACGGTCATTGTCCTTAGCAGGTTGGCAGGCTGGAATGTAATTGGGTTCATGAACAGTTCATTGCTGTTCTGGTTACTGCTGAACAGTTGTATAAAGAGAAAACGAGGTGGTTAATCAGTTGTGTAGTTTTAAGTGGTACTCCGAGGGAAATATGATTTTGAATGCCACTTGTATCGGGGTGTCTTCTGTTGAAATTTACTAGTCTTCCCTTTAAACAAATCAGTTCCCTAAGTTCTGTGCATATGTCTTGGAACTCTTATTAGCTGGGAAGCCATAATTGTATCTTGTGGAAGCAGAGTAGAAGATTTAGAGAAGAGCTGCCATGCTTTTAAAATAATAGCACACAAAAAGCTTGGGCAGCATTTCTACTGTTATCAGTTGTTCAGGATCAGATCACGGTTCTTCAGAAGGAATGCAACTGCTATCTCCACGATCAACCCAGGCTGAGGGATGAGGTGATAGGGAGCAGCCCTTCAGAAGAGGACTTGGGAGAAGCTGGACATGAGCAGCCAGTGTGTGCTTGCAGCACAGAAAGCCTATCCACCCTGGGCTGCATCAGAAGTGTGTCCAGCAGATGGAGAGAGGTGATTCTGCCCCTCTGCTCTGCTCTGCTCTGCTCTGGTGAGACCTCACCTGGAGTATTGCATCCAGCTCTGGAGCTCTCAGCACAGGAAGGACATGGACCTGAGGGAGCAAGTCCAGAGGAGGGACATGAAGATGATTAGGGGGCTGAAACACCTTTGCTATGGGGACAGGCTGAAGGAGCTGGGGTTGTTCAGCCTGGAGAAGGCTCGGGAGGGACCTTATTGCCACCTTCCAGTACCTGAAGGGAGCCAATAAAATGACTGGAGAGAGCCTGTTTACAAAGGCCTGTGGTGAAAGGACAAAGGGCAATGGTTTTAAATTACGAGTGGATTTAGATTAGAAATAAGGAAGACATTCTTTACCGCGAGAGTGGTGGACACAGGAACAGGTTGCCCAGGGAGGTGATGGAGGCCCCATCCCTGGAGACATTTAAGGTGGGGCTTGAGAAGGCTCTGAACAACCTGCTGTTGTTTCAGATGTCCCTGCTCTCAGCAGGGGGATTGGACTAGATGACCTTTGACAGTCCCTTTCAACCCCAGACATTTCTGTGACTCTATGCTGGCATGCATTGATGGAAAGTACACCGCTCTCTGTCTTAACGTTATAATGATGCTTTCAGTTTTTCCAAGAATATTACATGTGGTAGAAGAACGTACTTTTTGTGATTTTGCATAGTTTAAACTCACAAGGAAAGACTTGTTTTGCAGCATCTCTGTGTTGCAGTCATGCATGTTCTTCTGAAACAACAATCTAAAGAATGTGATAGTCTTTCTATGCAGAGTAACTAAAGCATGAGATATTTGATGCACTTTGTTGAATATTGAGATTTAATGTACAGTAGGGAGCTGCTACAAATTCATTTTGTAATTTTTAATACATAAATTTTACAGGTGTCAGAAACTAGGCTTGCAGCACGTGAGGAATATAATAGAAATCATCAGCCTTCTTTTACACACAGACAGAATGTGGAAAGGTATTGCTATGTGTATTTTCTTATGTATATTTTTTTCAGTAGAAAACAAGTTTAGGTACTCTGAATGTAAATAAAATCTTCTGGATTATTTAAAATATGAAAAAATGACATAGGGATTTGGAAAAATAAGAACTGGTTGATTGCAATGGGAAAATAGCATGAAACACCTAATTAGAGCAGCATGTTTTCAACCCTGGAACTGTTTTGTTGTTGGTTTGGGGGTATTTTTTCCCTTGATTGGTTGGTATGTGTAGTAGTTCTTATGTCAGTGCTCACAGTGGGCTAACAACAGGTCAGTAGCAGTTTCAGGTCAAAAAATTATTCCTGACTTCAGTGTGCAAAAGTAACAGGCTTAACAGCATGAAAAGAAGCAAGAGGAATAGAGTAACAAGAATGCCTGAATTTTGTGTATAAATATAGAGGACTGCTTCCTGGTAGTTGATATGGAGTCTTCACTCTGTAATCCAGTTATTTTATGGGAACTCAATACTATTTGGCCAGCATATTATGCTTTTTCAAAGCATCCTTTGAATATTTTTTCATCAATATTACTTCACTTGTAGATAGTGAAGTTTTGCAGGAGGACCTTAAACTACATCACTTCTTTATATGTCTGAAAAAAATATGAAATCCCCATCATAGCTCTCCCCTTCCTGTCTTACAGAGGCTTTTTCAAAGCTTGTTCCCTATTGTCTTTTGTATTTCAAGGTACAACAGTTTTATTCTGTTGCCACCATCAAAGAGGAGGTTTTGCCAGGAGTGCCAACAATTGCTGTTGCCAGCTGAATGGGAAAACCACTCGGATCACCAGTTTCTGTGTGATATCTCCACTGCCCAGTTAAAAACTCCCAGTCAACTTCTGTATCCACTGGAGAATAAAAAAACAAATGCACAGTATTTATTTGCAGAGAGAAGTTGCCAGTTCCTCTTGGATCTTATCAGTGATTTAGGATTCAGGCGAGTGCTCTCGGTGGGAACACCCAGGTATGTCAGTGATATCTGTCACACTTTCAGATAATATTTCTCATATTTAAATAATCAGGGATTCTCCCATAGTAAGAATTTCACTGTGCTTTAGTTGGCTAGGATTATCCAGGCATCTAGTGGAGCCTTGCTTTGAGCTCCTAAAACGGAGAAGACTGAGGCTTCACTGCAGATAACACACATACACGCTGAAAATGGCCTGCTTTTGTTTCCTACAGAAGTAACAACGCATTTCTTCGTTATGTTGAGTGTGTGTTTGTTTTATTAATGGTGATTCAGTAGACTCCACTGACTTTACATCTTCTAAAAATAAAACATTTTCCTAAATTTGAATATTAGCCAACTGGAATAATCCAGATTCACATTACTCCATTTTATCTGTTTGGTTTTAGGTTTAGTAAAGTACCAGGCATTCTTGTCTTGCAAGATAATTTCTGAAGCCAATGATTATGTGTTAAAATTTTTGCTTCTATTGTACTTTAGGCTTCATGAAATGATCCGGTCAAAAGCATCACAGCAAGAAGATTTCAGGGTTAGAAGCCTTCTGCTAGATATTGATTTCAGGTAGGTTTTGACAAACATCTGTATTAAGAGTATGTACGAAGATTTGTGTTCTTATAACTTTAAAAGATAAATCAGTGGTTGTTTTCCCTTTCCTGTGTGTGAATTTCTGTTCCTGTCCCCACACACAAATCACATCCAGTTTATCAAAAAAAAAAATAAAATTATACTTGATAATTCCCAGTAACAGTAGATGTTTTCATTAATCAGAACCCAAAGATGTTTTCTTAAGGCCTTGTTTTCACTTTAAATGCCTCTTGGGGCAGGCAAGAAGTTGTTCATACTTTTCTAAAACTTATTTTACAGGTATTCACAGTTTTACACAGAGGATGAATTCTGCCACTACAACATGTTTAATCATTTTTTTTTTGGTGGAAAGGTAAGGTCAGATATTTCTTTGGTGCTCTGTAAAGTACATGTTGTTGATACAGAATTTTGTAAGGAAGTCTAGTCTAGTAGAAAGCAGCTGTCATGAGATAGAAGTGGTCAGCGGTAACTGGAAATCAAAGAACAATGCCTCCTCAGTAATACTCTCCCACTTGATTAAAAGATTAAGTTGCTCATTAAATTTGTATTAACTAGTGTTACTTTACACACTTTAACTGGTTCTTCTATTAAAATGACAATTTGGTGTGAGTTGTTGCCTTATGCAACAAAATTAATTGGATGGATGCCATGGACTTGTTCATTGGTACCTAAGGCAGGAAGGGAGAGGAGTGTTTTCTGATTTATTCCAAGTAAGCAAGGTGAAAAGGTTAATCTTGTTATCATAAAATGAAGATGAATTATTGTAATGGTTAAAGAAAATGCTGAAATTCTGGTTTATTTTTAAATGTCACTTTACCTAATTTTGATTTTACTGGGAAACCTGCAGCTGCAGTAGGGCATGTATTGTACCTTTGTACAGAAAATCACAGTGTAATCCAATTCCAAACTTTAATTCTAAATATTTATCCCAATAGTATGCCCACTTTTTGTTCTTACTCTGCCATTATTAATAATCCACCACTGATTTGTACAAACACATTTATTGCAAGACCTTTCATGCTGTGTAGAGCTTTCATACTGTTCCAGATTTTTTTTTTTCCATTCTAAAGGCTAATCTTGTATGGGATCTTGGAAATTTTAAAAGGACTGTCTAGAATAAAATGATAATTTTTTTTAAAATTTTTCTGATCTGTTATTTTTTGGTGGTTTTTTTTAATTTTTCAATTGAAATAGAAGATTTTGTTCATCTGCATTGTAAGCGTTGTAGTGTTCTTTTCAAGGTGTACACAGCTGACAGCTGTCATGGCACTGCATTGCACTTCATTCATGGGCTGAACTTCAGGGCTTTTGAGTGCATATTAGTGTTAAAAATCTGGTTTTGGAATGCAGTAGAATTTAAATAATAGATAAGACTGCAGAATGGCAATTTCCTTTAATACTAGTGCCTGGGTTGGATTGCTCTAAATGGAACACTGTCTTTTTATACCCAGTATGGATTCAATTGGTTTTCAGTGGACTGAATTTTTTTCCCCTTTAGTTTAACACTTTACAGAATAAAGCTAAAGTTAGAGGGCATAAATAAAATGAGTCCTGAGCCTTTGATTTCTTGCTATGAATAACCTTTTTTCCAAGTTAAGTCAGTACCCTTAGGAAGACGACCATCTAGGAATCTGGAATTGCATCTGACCTTGATGCATTATATCTAACTGAACAGGGCAGTTGTTTTCAGTGCTTCAAATCTAGTTGTTTTGTTTTTAAATGCTTTTATATGTTTTTAAACATAAGAGGAAATGCACCTCCTCAAGAGGAAATAACTTCCATCTTCGAAGTTGAAATTTCTAAAATAATGATTCTACTGGCAAACACAATGTTTTTACAGTCCTTGAATCTGTATTTCTGAAATTAACCTCTGTTTCTTACAGGCTGCACATGAAACTTGTAGGAAATTTTTGCATCAGAACAATGGTGAAAGAGTCATTATGGTAACTGATCCCCCATTTGGAGGCTTAGTGGAAGCACTGGCTTCCAGTTTTAAAAAACTGATAGCAATGTGGAAAGAGATGGAAAAAGAAGATGTGTGTTACAGCGAGATCAGAGGTGGGTTGAGCTGTAACATCACTGTCAGAAAAAGTGCCTCTTTTAAAAGTTGGTGATTCTTGGGTAAATGTGAACACACTCATAACTTCTAAAGATGAACTTCCAATAAGCTCTCTTAAAACTTTCAGTTTGATAATACTCAACTCTCTAAGTCACACTTACAAATTCTTACAATTATTTTTTTTTTACAAACCTACTTTGCATGTAAAATGAACTTAAAAGGTAGAGAAGAATAAGTTACCAAACCAGCAGTATTTCTTACCAACCTAAGAGGGTGACGAGTTGTTAGTTAAGTGGAGCTTACAGCTCCTTATATGTAAAATAGCACAAAACTTTGTCACACAAAGGAATTACTTATGCCCTGTGTGACATACATATATATGTTTGTATATGGGTTAGAGATCCTTTGAGCAAACTGGACATCCACAAGTCTATAGGCCCTGATGGGATACACCCACGAGTGATGAGGGAGATGGCAGAGGTCATTGCTAGACCACTCTCCATAATCTTTGAGAAGTCTTGGAGAACAGGAGAGGTGCCTGAGGACTGGAGAAATGCATCACCAGTGTTGTCCCAGTCTTTAAAAAGGAGGACACGGGTAACCATAGACCAGTCAGCCTCACCTCCATCCCTGGAAAGGTGATGGAACAACTTGTCCTTGCTGCCATCTCTAAGCATCTGGAGGAAAG
>JANHGL010005335.1:0-22112 GCA_024611195.1 Ceyx melanurus | reverse complement strand
TACAATGCTAAAAATTATCATCCCAACACTCATACTCCTCCCCCTACTCCTCCCGTCAGCCCCCCGACCAGTATAACCTAGCCGCACCCCCCCCAGCCCACTGAGCCCGCCGCTCCACCTCCAGCGCCTCCAGCTCCCGCTTCCAGCTCCGACTCCGAGCGGGAAGCGGAGCCGGCAGAAGGCGGGGAGGGCCCCGGCAGCGCTTCCGTGTGCCGCCCCGAGGGGAGCGGGGCCGCCGAGGCGGAGAGGCCGCAGTCCCCGGCGGGCAGCCCCGAGGCACGGGCGGCTAAGGGCCGAGGGCCGCGTCTCGCCGGAGCCGGGGCGGCGCGGGGGGGGAAGGAGCTGCTGAGCTTCGGGAGCGAGGAAGAGCGGGAAGGTAAGCGGCAAGGGTTCGGGCATTTCCTCGCCCGCCCTGGGCTGGCAGCCGGTTCCTTCACCCTCCGCCGGGCTGGGAGCAAAGCGCTTTGGGGCTGACACGTGTCTGTCTGTCTGTTCTTGCTGGAACCTCAAAAAATCCACCGTGCAAACATGGAGGTGACCTGCACTTTATATGTAATGCAGACATATGTGTGCTCATGTCGCTGCTCTCTTTGTTGCTGTTGCTTAGAATCGTTTAATTTTATCTGCATAGATGATGAAGAATGTTTTAAAATTAGAAAACCATCCTTCAATGAAGTGACTTTTAGAATTCAAAAGAAGGAGAGCCTGCTGCCTGCACGGACAGAGACTGAAGAAAGCAAAAGTAAGTGCTGCTTTTCAGTTGAATATTTTATGGAATATTTAAAATATATTACAGAATTTATAAGTGCAGTTAGATGGTTTTTACTTGTTAATTGAACCCAGGATTATAACGTTACTTTACAGGTTCAAAATTTTAATCTATTGGTGCTGCAACTTTTTTCCATATGACTTTGGTAGTATTGGAGCTTGGAGGCTGTTGTTGAAAAGAGCTGGGTGTGCAGAACCCCAGTAGTACATCAGAATTGATAGATTTGGGATAAACTTGTAGCTCAGCATTGTAACTTCCAACTGTGTGCCAACATTGCTTATTCCTATCAAATAGCAGTTTGGTCTGAGTATTTGCATTGAGAGAAAATGTGAATTTAGTAGGATTTTGTTTGGAAAAAAAAACACAAAACTTCAAACTTGGTGTCATTAAACCATGTGCTATTGCAGCATTTGAATATTTGAATTGAATAGTCAGTAGCCTTGGTTGTTCTCATGGTATTCCTAGTCTCACTGAGCTGTGGTAAGTTTCCTACTGGGATGTTTGGAGGTTGTGTGTTTTACAAACAATTGTGTCTAAGGGTTCTCCTCCCCTCTATTCCATTTCTGACACCTCTGTCAGGTCACAGAAACACTCTAATTGCTACTGTTAAGTTATAATAAATTAGACTGTGAAATAATTCCCTTTGGGATTGAGAGGGTAAATTTCCTTAACTTCTTATAAAAGTACACCTCATACTCTTAGAACAGGTGGCACATTCTGTTGGTCAGTAATCTGATGATTTACTGGAGATGTTGTGGCAGATGAAGAGAAATCCCTGTGTTCCACAGACACAGAGGTATTTGGGAACAAGACAGAGACATAAACCTTTATAGCTTAAATGACTATTTAATCGTTGTTAATATGTGGAGGAAAAAAAAGCCTTCTAAATACAGTTTAATAAAGTCGAGGGAAATGAATTCAAACATGCTGGGAGCTGTCAGGATATTAATCAGTTGTCTGGGAGCTCATATCATTGCTTTCATGTGTTTAAATGTGCTCTGCATCTCAGAAGGACATATTAGTTTAGGACTAACACAGATGCTGTAATTCAAGATGAGAACTGGCTTGTAATTCACCATCTTGGAGTGTTGGAAAATCTGACATGGCAGCATCAAAACAAGTGGAGTTAGATAAGTGACAAGTCTTTGCTGCAGCAAGGTGTAATAGCAGTAAATAGTTACTGATAACTAGTAACACGTCAGCTTCCAGCTGCTGAAAATGAGATAATGAATCTTACTCTGTGCTTTTTTTTTTCCCCTAAACCAGAAATCTGTCAGTTGGAGTCTAGAACTGGCACCACCAAAGGCACCAGTGAAGAAGAGGAGGGGAAAGAGGATGAAAATTATTCTTCACTAAGTGAGGACTACAAGAGCTCAGACTCTGAAAATGATTCCAGCTCTCCCCAGAGGAAGAAGAATTTATCACCAGGTTAGTTTCCTGGATTTTTTTTTTTAAAGGAAGTTATTTTAGAACATTAATTCCTTGGAAGTTCATGGCAGCATAGGCAGGATGAATCCCACTTGGCTTAAATCACATGAGGTGTTGGTTGGAGCTTGTTTGTGCTGAGTCAGGGGTACTCTTCCTCTGAAAGATTAGTGATGATTCCCCAATATTTTTGCTTGCAGATGTTTTTTGTTTGTATTTCTGTGTGATTTCTGGAAATGGATTAGAAATTACAACCATTGGTTTCAGGAGAGAGGAAGTGGAAAATCCCTGTTTAGTGATGCAGAGCTCCCTTCAGCAGATTAAAATACAACCTGCCTTGTACTGATTTCTAACATCTGGATTCCTTTGTAAACTTGTAAGCTTAGCAACTGCAATCTTTTGGGGGGATGGAGGACAGGCTAACAGCAATTTTTTGAAAAAAACCAAATTGGAGCTTTGCTCTTACACTGAGCCACTTTTTAAGAATGCTTTTCCACCTCCTTATATTCAACATGGCAAGATCAATAGAAAAATACCTTGTCATACTCAGAACTGTACAGTGATCCTGAACTGTGGTGGTGAGTGCTGTTAGGTGACATTAGGAATGATACAGTGTTGTTTAGTCCTTTGCTTAGATTTTTCTTGCCCTTTGATGCAGAGAATATCCCCAGCACAGCCTCTATTGAGGCTGCTCGAAGGACACGTCACTTAGCCAGGACACGAGCTGATTATCTTCCCCTGGATGCTGCAAACACACACCAGGG
Organism: Ceyx melanurus; assembly: GCA_024611195.1. Lineage (NCBI taxonomy): Eukaryota > Metazoa > Chordata > Aves > Coraciiformes > Alcedinidae > Ceyx > Ceyx melanurus. Next base: position 19,154 of record JANHGL010005335.1, on the reverse strand, counting down.
CTCTCTGAGAAGAGAAAGCAGTGACCTGGAGAGTGAAGATGAGGCTGATATGAAGAATCTCAGTTTTGTTCCAAAAGTGAGGACTCTTAGGCAGAGGATGACTGAACACATGGGTGAGTTTCTGCCATTTCTTTCAGGGGTTGTGGGAAAAATTAAACATGTAGAAAATTTATTTTGGCCTTGTTGACTCAAATAAACAAAACCTTGTAGGAGGCACAGCATTGAATATGAATAAAGTTGCAGTCAATGCTGCCTCCTGCTTCTGCTCTGATTTTCTGAGGGCTCTCCCTATATTGATGTACAGCTGTTCTTGAAATAGGAAATAAAAACCCAACAACCTAACCCTTCAGAAGTAAACAAACCTATTACACTCAAAGCATATCTGGCTATTCCAATGCTTTTATCCTCTTATTGCTGCTTGTTAATGGGGATCTTATTAATGTTTATAAATATCTGCAGGGTGGGTGTCAAGTAGAAGGGGCCAGGCTCTTTGCAGATGGGATGAGAGGTGATGGTAGCAGGTGAAACACAGGGAGTTCCACCTCAACACAAGGAATAAAAATTGTCACTGTGAGAGTGACAGAGCCTGGAACAGGCTGCCCAGAGAGCTTGTAGAGTCTCTTTCTCTGGACACCCTCCTGGGTGATCCTGCTCTGGCAGGGGGATTGGACTTGGTGATCTCCAGAGGTCCCTTCAAACAGCTGCCATTCTATGTTTCTATGCTATGAGGTAATTTGTATCTATAGTAGAGTGCATGTTTTGGAACACTCTAGGATTTGCTGTGTCTGTGCTTATTTACATCTATTGTACACAGCTTTACTTTGAGACAAAAAAAGTGAGATGTTTGTGCTCCTCATACTCCAGTAGTAGTAGTTTGAGAAACAGCATGCTGGAGAAATTACTATCAGTGTGATTTCTACAGATCCCAGCAGCCATTTCCAAGTCTCCCTTGCCTTTCAGTTTGGAAGACCTCCAGCAGCAGTTTTTCATTTGCTGTTTTTTGTGTGTACCACTTCTCAGTGCTGGTTGGGAGAACCATTGTTGCTTTAGAGGGAGGAGAACCTGGGAGGGAAAGATATAAGGTTGTAATTACATCTAATAATGATTCCTTTAACTTCCAGTGTCCGAGGGTGGTGAATCAAGTGAAGATGAAACAGAAATTCAGTGGGAAGAACAGCAAATAAAGAAAGCCATTAAAGTCTCTCAGGTGACACATGCTTTCCTAACCACTGGAAGTTGATTTTTACTCAAGAGAGCTTGTCTGGGGTACCACCTGACCTCCCATTAGAGAGGTTTTTAGGAAGTTACATCCTGATTCTGCAGGGAAAGGCTGGTCAGAAATCTGGGAAGGTGATAATGAGAATCTGTGAGGTGTGTTTAGCTGTTCAGCAGCAGGGTGGGTGTTGTCTGCCTCCAAGGCAGGTAGGTGATGGCAGACTCTGAAAAGCAGAGAATAAAATTCTCAGAGAATAAAATAAACCTTAATTATTATTTTTTTTTTTTGCTTCCATTCAAGGAGCTTGAAGGCAATAGTATGCAAATAGTGCAGGTGTTTAAAAGTCACAGAGCAAAAATTCTTTTATTTTGCTAAATTTCTGTTGGGTGGCAATCTGAGAGCTTTCCACAGCTCTTCTACTGCCTTAGAATGCAATCTGACTGTTGATTTCTAAGCTAAAATTCAGTGGAATCCTTTTTTTTTTTTTTTAGCTAAAATGACTGTTAATGTGAGTTGTCAGAGTAAAAAGTCTGTCTTCTGTCAGAAGATAGCTGTCATATTTGTTAGTCAGAAATCTGACTGTGGGAAAATAGAATATTAAATGGCTAATAGATGACAATTTATCACAAATATCTATAGAGCTGCAGAGGGGAATCTTGTGTAACTGGAGTATTAAAAACTAACACTTGCAATTCTTGTAGGAAACTTGTGATGATGTTTCTCTGCATAAATCTCAGCCAGCTAAACCAAAGTTTGATCCCTCTGCTTCTCTGCCACCTGTGAACTTGGAAACTGTGAAGAAGAGACTGACTGAAAGGTAAATCCTGCTGTTAGGAGCTTAACTGTGGAGTTGTCTGAGTTTTTGTCACTGAATGGGGCATGGCAGCTTTGAAGTCTTGCTCTTTTTCCAGAGTACTGGAGGATTTTGGGGCTGTTACTTCATGTGTAATGAGATGTCTGGTAGAATATGACAAATTGTTAACTTTACCTGGCAATGCTTTGTTTGAGGGGAGCAGTTGGACTTTTTTTTCAGGAGTGTTTATCAACTAGATCTTTAGAGGGTCACTTCATTTAAATAACTTCATTTAAATGGCAGCAGCTTTATGCTGGACAGGAATGATTCAATGTTTGCCCAACAAGCAACACCTGAAGCAGGGAAGCTGGAGCTGGTAGTACTGTCCCTCTAATACCAGCTGCAAAAATAGTTCAGTTCCTAAAGCAGCAGTAAATTCTCTGCAGCCTATTTAGGCAAAGCAGAACTTGGTTTGGTTTTTTATTTCCTTCTCCATAGTGTACCAGGCTATGACTTTTCTGTAGCAGTTCAGCAGCTGTTGTATGGGCAGCTGAGGTGTCCTGGGGTGGAAGTGGGAACCTCCAAGAGGGTGTGAGAGGAGGACAGCTGGGCTCAGAAACCTACAATATGCCATCCCCTGTCATCTCCCAGAGCACTGGGAAGCAGCAGTTCAGCCAAGTTTAGACAAGTGGTGTGATAGAGATGAAATATGTGCTATGGACTTGCACCAAGTTCTCTCTGTGCCTTGCTTTGTCTCTTGGTTTATGCTTTGCATTGTTAACCTACTTGTTTAAGGAACTGCAACTAAATTGGACAAAATATTTCTGTGGAATCTTATGCTCTCTTTGCCATAATCACCTGAACTGAAAGAGTTAAATGGAAGTGGAATTTCTGTACAGACTCAAATAAGAAAGATGAGATTAAGGCCATCAGGAATGGGGAACCAAGCAGAGGAAGGAGAATGTGTTTGATGTAATCTTGATAGATGTGTTTAACATGGTAACTGTTGAAATAACTTGTAGCACAGTAGGGAAGAATAGGTTAGTTAATTCATTGGAAAACATTCCTTGCTCAGGGCACTGCAATAAGTTGTGATCTGGTCCTTGGTTCTGTTCCAGGCTTGTTGAAGCTGAGCAGTCACTTGGGATGTGTCAGGAGGGAAGATGGGGTGGGGAAGAGCAAACAGTTGTATGTAAATGTTCCTGTGCTAGCTCCCTGATAATGACAGCTGTAGACACTGGACCCTGGGTTTTACACCTACTGGCAGCAGCAAGAGTCCTTGGTTGGTTTGTGCTCAGTAGTGAGCACAGAGTGACTGCTATAGTGCTGCTGTCCATGCACTTGTGTCACACTGGTGTGCATGTGCTGATGTGAACTGTGGTTTGCCCCACATTACATTGCATAGAATCCATTTAATGGGATGGCACCAAATTTGGCTTTTTATGTTTTTGTGAAGGGTGTGCTGAGGGATCTGTGTAAAGTGTCACTGGTGCTTTCACAGGTAGCACCACACAAGTGACATTTGGGTCTCCAGGGCAGTTGTTGGCAGGGATAAATCTTTCCACACTACTTAGATCACTACTACATACTGTTATTAGCACACACAAAAATGTGTGTGTGATTATGATGGGCAAGGTGTTCTGGAATGTATCAAGTGTTATCTTTGCAATAGTTTCAGTTGGCTGTTTCTCTTTCCCAGGATAACATCCCTACAGGAGGTGCACCGTGCCCACCAAAGGGAGTATGAAAAGTACACCGAGGACATGGAGAGCTCAAAGATGGCTGTCCAGGAGCTGGAGAAGTCTTCAGATGCAGCTCTGAATTATAAATTCTACAGGGCCATGAAAACATATGTAGAAAACTTGATAAACTGTTTGAATGAAAAAGTATGTCTATATTTTCCTTTTCCTCTTCCCTTATTTTTTTTTTCTTGGATGATAAAGGTGTGTTCTGTCAATGAAGGATGAGGGGTTTCTGTTTGGAAATGCTGAGGGACACAACCCTGAAAAAGATCAGTTCTATGAAAAATGTTAAAGTAACAGGAAAAAAACCATAGGGAAAACAAATCAAGCCTCACCTGAAGTGATGACCAAGCCAGGTACAGGTTACACTGACTTGAGGGGTGATCTTCCCTTCATGCTGTTGGGTGAAACCAAAATGTTGCTGGATGGAGTTTTCTGCAGGTCTAGTAACCAGAGTGCACTGAAGTTGAATGAGAGGTGGTGCTTAAGTTGACTTTTGGGATGTCAGAATGTCTTTACTGGGGGTTCCATAACAGAGGTAGGAAGAGTTTCACATGAGGTTTGAACTGGGTTGAGTCAGCAGAGCTGTGTGAGAGTTTGTTGACATTTTTGGGCACATCTGTTTCCCAAACTGCAAGCTTTGTGTATTTAAAAAGATGAAGGTTGGGAGAAGGGGAAGAGCCACCTGAAGTTTGTTCTCAGTGAAAGTAAACTGCTGTTATCCTCTTTAGGAAGTGCTGTCAAATTTAATTCATGTCACTTAATTGTGTTGTGGTTGGGGATTTCTTCCTGGAACTTTAAAGAGAAGATTGTTAGTTAATGAATAATTAATACAGCTTCTTTAATGGACAGTGACTCAAGCAAATTGAAAGCAAACTAAGTGCACTAATAGTGTTCTGTTAAACCCTTTTGTATGAAGTCTTAGGTAGTCCTGTGATGAGAAACTGTCACTTAGTTTGTGGTTTTCAGCCTTGTAAGAGAGCCTGAAAAATTCCAGTGACCACAAACTTACTTTACACTTCTATGATGCTTTGGCTCTAATTTCATGGCTATACTGAAAACCCGTGGAAACTGCTTTTTGTTCATTCTTTTGGGGTTTTAATTGATTGAAAACCTGATGTCTGTTCACTCTGTTTCAGCTGAAGTACATTAATGAGCTGGAATTGGCTGTCCATGGACTCCTTCAGCAACGAGCCATGAGACTGTTGAAACGAAGGCAAGATGAACTGAAAAATGAATCTGCTTATATCCAGCAGCTGACAAGTTAGTATGAAGCCAGAAGTTACATTCTTCTTGAAACAGAACTATACAGTCACTTTTTGGAGGAAGTTTTTGATTTTTCTGTCTCCTTTCCCTTTGCTGTTATCAGTAGGTGTGTTCTACTCTACCTCAGTTGAAATCCTTACCTTATTAATGCCCATGGTACTGCTGTTCTCTTCATAGTGAACACAATGACCAAGTACTTGTCAATTTTTAATTATTTAACTCAGTAATTTCCCAACAGTATTTAAAAGGGAAAACAGTCTGTTTTTCAGTAAGTCTTTGGTTGGGGGAAGTTTGATTATGTTGCAAATCTGTGGCTATATATATGCAAAAGCAGAATGTTCACTTGGCAGCATCACTTTTGCATGAGTGTCTCTCCAAGGCTGTTCTCAGAGTGGAGATTTCAGATGAAGAGTTGGCATGTGTGAAGGGAAAGACCTGATGAAAGAAGCCCCTTTGTGTTAAGGGTTTTATTTAAACCAGGATTGTTTCTCATTCCTTGTAGGAAAAAATATGATGGTTCTCAATCCTATTTTCACACCAGTGTGTTGTTTTTGTGCCATGCAGCTCTTTAGCTGCTGCTACTTCAAAATAACAAACCCAGCCTCCAAGCCCTTTAAAACTGTTTGGGCAAAGCTAAGAGCAATATTCTGAGAGCTGCTGGGAACAGATGGAGGCCAGATGTACCAGTTTCTCAAAACTACTGATCCTATGGGTTCAGTCTTCCCACTGCCCAGGAGAAGCTGCTGTTTGGAGAAAGCTGTCAGCCTGCAGGGTTCTGTGCAGAGCTGTAGCAGGTGTTAAGGAGAAGAGGGTAGTGCCATCATTGGTTGCCATTCAAATGGTTTTGCTTGCAGCTGACTGCCAATGAGACTGTACATACCAGTTTAAAGGTGATTTTAATTGTTGTAATTAATATAGTTGAAAGGCTGTGTTTTTCTTAGCATGCTACTTTAGTAGTGTACTTTTTTGGGCAAGTTGTGCATGTATCAGCCAGGTAATAGTGATACAAATTGTGATCCAACTTGAAATTGCTTCTAATTTCCACTTCTGTGTGGGGTCAAGAGTCAGAGTAGGGGTGATGGTGGAGGTCACATAGTGAGCATTCAGATAACAGGAGCCAGTAGGAAACCAGCTGGTCTTAAAATCTAAATGCAATGATTTTGATCAGCACAAAATGGGGATTTAACTTAATTGACATATTTCCAGTTTCCTCTGTGTTACTCTAGAGACTGTTACAGTTTTGATTCCTGGGTTTGCTTTTTCTCTGGCTCTTTTCCAAGTGAAGAACAATAGAAAGAGAATCAGTGGGTTTTTTTTTTTTTGTTAAAATAGGAACTTAAAAATCATACCATTTTATTGATGGCTGTTTCTGTTTTCTGGTAGGTGGGCATGACAAAGCAGCTAATGGTGGATTGGAAGGTGCTGGGAAGAAGCAGCTTCTGGAGATGTGTGAGCACCGAAGGCAGGTGTTGTTTGCACACTTAGCTCATAAATGCAGAGCACACTGGCTTTTGTCTCATTTATGGAGTGATGAATGTAAGCCTGTAGGATTAATAAATAAGATTATACCAAAAAAAAAAAAGTATTTGCTTTCCAAAATTCAAAGTACTTGGAAGCCATGTATTTGTCAATGATGCTCTCATATTGATTTAAAAATGCTAATAGACCTTGTTATTTTAAATTAACAAGTCTTAAGGGAGGCTATTCACAGAATAGATGACATGCTTTTTTTGCCCTGCTGTAATACAATTATGACTTTATACAAAAATGTATGTTTGTACTGTATAGATAGCAAAAATAGCCCAGCAGTGCTGCTGTTGCTGCTGGGGGTGGTGGCAGTAGCAAGTGAATGAAGCACTATTGAGGCCCCTCCCCTGCTTTCAGTGTAGGCCAGATACTGGGTTTTGGCTTTTCAGTGTTCAGAGACTGCTACATTTTTTTTTTCCCAAGTTATTGAGAGCTTTGAAAGTTTTTTCAGTTGCATTGGTGCCTCAACTCATAACAAGCAGCAAGAACCATGGAATTTTCACCAGTATAATAACTCCCACTTGAAGCAGTTAACATTTCATGCTAACTGATATAAATAATGATGTTGAAGTATTTATACAGTATCATTTTTGTATCTATCATTTTTCCATGCCAGAGATGCAGCTGATTTTGCAGCCTGTTAAGATTCTTGGTGTCAATGCACAAGTTTCTTGAGTCCAACTGACACTTGGGTGCTTTTACCATTTTTATGTGGGTTGTTGCAATCCAGTGATCCAGGGCTGAGGACACAGAAGCTGAGAGCTCAGTAGTTCAGAGAGTGTCCATGCCATGGTAGGTGTGTAGTCTTCCAGGTGGGGTGAGTTGTTCAGCCTCATCAGCAGGAATGAGGTGAAGTGAAGGTTATTCCATGGTTCACAGGTGGATCAGTCATTGCTCCAACCACTTCTTTGTCAGTTTCAGACTCTCCTTCCACTGTTTCTATGACTAGCTGCTAACATAGTTACTGTTGGCCCCTGATTGCATTTCCTTGGGCTGTTGCCCTTGCAACTTGCTTTTAGTATGTTCATTTTTCATTAAGTCTTTCTGCACCCCTGGGGAGGAGGAGGATAATAACTCTTCTGATTTCATTACAATATCCAGGGCTTGCAGGAGGCAAGTGAGAGAGTGTTTGGGAGAAGCTGGTCACCATGAGGGCATGTCAAGTGATGAGGAGCTGCCTCCCACAGAGGTGACAGAGTTCCAGAAGAGCAAAGGTTGGTGATGGTCTCAGTGTGATGCTCTAAAATTAAATCTTTCTGATTTTTTTTTTTTTAATTTTAAATGAAAAAATACTTAAGTTACATGGTGCAAAAAAGGAATGCATTCAGACAGTTCTGACTTGGCAAGACTTAGGTGTGTGGTTGTAGATTTCTTCTGCTGTGAGTTATAAAGTGGTGGCTTTGCATGGGACTCTTTCAACCAGATTGTGCCAAAGCTGATCTGACAGTACTCAATGCAATGATAATGTTTTGTGTATTCAGTTTTTCTGAAGATAGAGTGAATTAAAGGTTGGTGGTCTAAGTATCTTGAATGAATGGATGAAGAAGAGCAGGGAAAGGCATGATACTTTTTCTCCAGATAACTACAGAATGGTTTTCATATTTGAAACATTGGTTGTATAGATCTGTGGAATAAATAATGAAGAAACTTGCATTTTTTTGTCTTCTGATAGTTGTTTGTTTTTTTTCCCTCAAACTGGGTTTTCCAGAGATCCAGTTTTAAAACCATTTCAGTGTCATGTGTGTCAAAGATAAATGACAAATGCAATTATCATATAGATATTTCTTGTGTCCAATAGATGCATAAACTCTTCAGCTTATGCCTCAATAAGTTCTGTGATTGTTTCTTTTTATTCCCAATGAATATTGTCCATAGAGAACGTTTTAGAGGATAGTAGGAAGGTCTTTGAAGATGTACATGCAGATTTTTGTGACATCAGAAAAATCCTGTTGAAATTCCAGGAATGGAAAGACAAGTTTCCAGAGTCTTACTGTGATGCTTACATCAGTTTCTGCCTGCCTAAGCTCTTAAATCCATTGATCAGAGTTCAGTTAATAAACTGGAATCCTCTTGAGGTAAGTGCATCAGCTGACTTCTTTTAAAATGGTATGTGTGGTTGTGTATTATGTATTAATATGAAGTGATTTTTTTCTCTACATAGCAAAGTGCATTAGATAATAGAAATATGTTGCTCTCAAACTGAACATGTGGTTGGAATCCTTTTAATGTTCTCCTTTCCCCACAACACCTTCTGTAAAAACAACTATTCTGAGTTCTTTAAAGACTCTTCAACAATCCCACCTTTTAAATTCTAGCTTTAAATCTAGATTATTTGATGTGTTGTTTTGGCCTCTCATTGATGAGGGTGGATCTGAAATGAAGTGGGAGTCTGTGGTGTCATTGATTGGAATTTTTAATCCTGACCAGCTGAGCAACTAACAGCAATGATCTTTCAGCAGAATTTCACAGAGTTGGAAGAGATGCCCTGGTTCAAAGCCATAGAAGAATTCAGTGATGTCAAAAACATACCTGAATCAAGAAGAGATGATGATCCTGATAAAGAAGTTTTGCCTAGAGTGATTGAAAAAACTATTCTTCCAAAAATTACAGGTATACTAAGATGTTCTTTGCAGCCAGGTGATCAAACCTTAAATAAAAGTGACAGCTATCAAATAATATTAGTTGTCATGGTGCTCCGAGAGGTAGTGGTTAAGCAGTTTCATAGAGTGAAGCTAAAATAGCCTCTTTTTAAGATTATTGTAGATTATTAAACAATATAAATCTATTGTTTAGATTTTTGTTTATTTCAGTTACATTGTAAATGCCTTGAAACTGGAGCAGAGAACAACTTGCATGTTGTGAATGGAACAAATTCCTTTTTTTTTTCCTTCTTGTCCCAGCATTTGTAGAGAATGTCTGGGATCCTTTATCCACTTCACAGACAAAGACCCTTGTACAGCTTTGCAGGAACATCATTGACAAGCACATCCCTTCCAAAAAAGAATGCAGTCGACCAAAGGAGGTGAGAGCTGCTGTGCTGGGAGGGGAGACCTGATCCACTGGTGTCTGCTCCTGGGCACACAGACCTGAAGCTGCTCAGTTCTGATGATTTGTTTTGTCACTCAACTGTTCAGGCTTCTTAATATTAAACTTCTAGTTCTCTGATACTGTCCTTATGGAAGATGATGGGAGATGGGACACTTGAGGCAGAAATTAGTCCCTGTTCCTTGAAAAATTCTGCCTGGTCTTGACAAGAATCTGACTGTAGATCTAATCTTCACTGCACTAGCAGTGGATAGAATGTAGATTGTTAGATTTTAGAATTGCATTTAATTAACTCTCAAAATTTGAGCTTTAGATGCTAGTAATGCTGCAGGGGTCAACTCCTTAAGCCTTTATTTATAAAGAAGATTCAGAATTTCATAACCTTAGCAATATTTTAATTACTTTTATATTCTATATGTCTCTAGCCTGCCATTCTTCAGTCTGATTCTAGTTTTATTCTGGTGTAATATGGAAGTGTATCTATTATAAAACTAGTGAAATGAGGTGGTTGTTTAGCCCCTGAGTATGGAAAGAAGTATACTTAAAGAAAATATTTGTGCCTTTCATCTGGGCCTTCCAGAGTTCGTTAATTTGAAACCAGGACTTGAAATGGTACAATTGACCTTGGCCAAGATCTATCTACTGTTTTCAGTGTATTCATTGTTACAAACTGGAAGGTGAAGCCTTTCTTGTGAGGGCACATTACTCGTTTCTTTTTTTTTAATAGGATTTGGTGAACATGGTTGTCCTAAGAATGAAAAGATCTGTAGAAGAAGATGTCTTTATTCCTCTGTATCCTAAAAGGTGAGCTGACTCTGGGACTCAAACCTTCATTTTTAATTTTTTTAATACTCCTACCCTTCTCCCCCACAGATGTAGATAAATATTGTAGATCCCAGTGAACAGTTCATGGAACAAACATGCTTTCCACTCTATTACAGGAAGGGTTAGGAAGCCTTATTCCTGTTTATAAACCCTTTCTAATAAGGGTAACCTCACTGATTTAATGTGTTTTGTTTTTTTTTGTTCTTGTGACCAAGTTTTCCATATACAAGGCCATGGCTTGGTTTTTAGACATAGACTTAGATCTGAGGGCCTGTGTTAGGGTAGGTGTCTGTGTCACATGCTTGTGTTCCTGCTGTCATTCCTAACACAGGGATTTTATTGGTGGTGGGTATTACTGGACACTATGTCAAAGAGGAGAGTAAGGAGTCTAAGAGATGTGGAGTTAAAACACATCTAGGAGAGAAGCTTTGTTAAAGCTGGTTTTGGTTCTAAGCAATGCTGGTTTGATCTGAAATGTGGCCACTCCTGCTTCTAATTGCTGATTTTATTGGAAATTATTTCCTAGTAGTTGTATCATAATGGGTTCAAATTAGAATTGGCTGTGTCCCCAGACCTTTGTTCTGATTGTGGCTGTCACTGCTGAAAGAATTCCAGAATTTTAATCAGGATCTAAGAGATCAATTTATTCTTTGTTAAACAAACAAATAAAAGATCCTTATTTAACTTTCTTCTTTCCATGACCAGCACTGTGGAAGACAAATCATCACTGTGCTCAAAATTCCAGGACAGACAGTTTTGGTCAGCTCTTAAGGTAGGTTTTGGTTTTGGTTTTTGTGTTTTGTTTTTTTTTTTTAAGTGATTTTAGTGAAAAATTATTTTGCAGTCAGTCAGGAATTCTGTCTTCAGACAAGGCAGACTTCTGGGAGACTGACATTTTTATTAGGATAGATAACCCCTTTTTCTCAGTGTTCTCTATGCAACCTGCATGTGATGATTTAAGAATGAACTATAAATGAACACTTTTACCAGTTGGATAAACAAAAATAATCTTCTGCAAGAGACTCACCATCTGTTCCTACTGGCTGGGTGGTTTTTAGTGTTTGTGTTTTTTGTGAGTGGGTCAGCCAGGCCTGTTGTCCTTATAGCTTATTTACTAGTCACTGTCACCCAACAGCATGGGGACAGAGGTTCTTTTGGGGATAGTGCTATCATCATTCTAAGTTGTAGGTACAATTCAAGCTTTAATTTTTTAAAAATTAATTTTATGATCAGCATGGTACAACATTTTATGATCAGAGCAGCACAGTATTTGCATAACCCAAATTGGTGTGGCACAGGTTTATTAGTAGTGTAGCATAGAAATGTACAGCACAGCTTAGCTTGTGGTTCCTAATCACCTGGATTGGGCCAAATGTTAGTATTTGGCTTGCAGTAACAAAGCAGTCATCATCTAGACTAGAAACACATAAAAGAGTACAAGTCAGTCCTCAGAAGCAGCAGGGGTTGGTGGAGGTGTCACCCCAAGGTAAATAACACTGCAAGGTGGCTCTCTTGGGTTGTACTTAATACTCAGTGGAACTCAGCAGTGCTTGAGACTGCTCTCTTCAGGGCCAGAAGGAGGATTACATGATTTGGGTGAGAAGTGAGGCAGGAACTCTGCTAATCCAGACATATGGGTGGTGGAAGCTCAGTGCTCCCACCCTCTGTTGCCCACCTTGCCTGGTATAGTTCCAGCAGGTAGCTCAAAATGAGCTGCTTGTTTCCTGCCCTGAGTGCTTCCCTCATTCATGCTGGCTAGGGGAAATGCTCCTTTGTCTTTGATCTGTGTTTTGGTGCCTCCTGCAGTTAGAGGGAAGTGACCCATCAGATGTGCCACAGAAGCAAAGGCTTTGTGTGTGTTTATTGACTGGTCACTGCAAAGATAATGGGAGGTGTCTGAGGGTAAAATACCTGGAGGTTGTTACCTGGAAATTAACCTGTCCTGAGTTAAAAATAGTCCCAGCCTTGGGAGGTCATACAAACACTTATTAGGGTATGGTTCATATGTACATGTAAATTGATTATCCTTCTTGATGAAGTTATTTACAATAATGCAGTGTGCCCAGTGGCTGACACCAGTCTGGAGTGGGAATCCTTGGTTTTACTGCTTTAATTGGATGGCCATATTTCTGTCTTGCATAAAACTTGTAATACTATGTTTTTAGTGCCCTTTCAGCCACCAGATGAGACATATATTCTGTTTCTTCATTGCTGCAGCTGCTCTCCAACGTTCTGCTTTGGGATGGGATTGTGCAGGAGGACACAGTCCGTGAACTGGGCCTGGGCAAGCTGCTCAATCGCTACCTGCTGCTGAACCTCCTCCACACAGCCCCGGGGCCAGATCACACAGAGAAGTGTAAAAAGGTAAAAATATCAACATCCACATTGGAAGAGTGTTGGTTTTTTGTTGTTTTTGTTTGTTTGTTTTTTGTGTGTTTTTTCCCATGAGGGAAACTGAAGATGGAATAGCGAAAATCGTAAGTAACGTTTAAAATTTGGCTTTATTTTTTTATGCATAAAAGCATTTTAGAATAAATATTGGTCCCTAGGTTCTTAACTACCCATAGGGATAATCAGTCCTGGTTTCAAAGTAAGACCACACTACTCATCTGCCCAGAAGTCTCCATCAGAAGTGATGTGATTTTCTTATATTGAAAGTTTTCTTTTAAAACTTCTTCCAACTGTTCTTTGTGTGAACAGGTGGTTGCCTGTCTCCCAGAAAGGTGGTTCCAAGGGCTTCAAAGTGGATCAACTCTCCCTGAATTAGTGAACTTCTGCAAGCACCTGCTGAAGTGTGCCCGTGTGCTACACAGGAACAACCACAGGTGACAGAGCAGCTTTCCTTGGGACTCAGGCACTTCCTTGAATGCTTCTTGTTAATAAATGCTTTCAGTCTCATATAAGAAATATCTGATGCTTTCAAGGATGTTCTTGTCACGTGTATACACACAACAGAAGATGGAGTTTGTAGTGTCAAGGAGGGTTTCTGCAGTTTCAGTTTGCTGGGATAGTTTGAGGTGCTAAATGCTGGGTACTGTTAATGACCAGGGGCCAAGGAAAGATACCTGACTCCTCTTAAAATTAATAACCTTAATGTGCACTTAAGTTAGAGTGTTGCTTATAATTTTTTTTGATGTTTTCATAGTGATGAAACAAAAGAAGTTCTCCTCCTGCTGGTGAAAGTCCAAGCTCTGCATATTGTTGAAGACTTCATTGAAGAGTATAAACTTGAACCCCTCAAATCAATAATTGGGAAATAGAAAGGAGCACACAACTGAACCAAGCCTGCTACTCACACCAGACCACTTCTAATGGAAATCTAATTACTAGACCCTGCCCACTCAAAGATGGAGTGGCAAACACAGAACTGTCACAGTTGGAAAAGATCTCCAAGATCACTGCATCCAACTGTCAATACCTCACCATCCCACTACAGCATGTCCCAAAGTGCCTTACCTACACATTTTTTGAACACCTGAAGGATTGATGACTGCACCACCTCCCTAGACAGCCAGTTCCAGCATCTGACTACTCTTCCAGTAAAGAAATTCTTCAGGACACTTCATTTACAGGTTACAGTTGTCAGGCATTTTAAAACCTCACTGCTTTGTCCTCTTTGAGAGGATTCTTGGAAAGAAAAGTGCCTGTAAAGTTTACCCCTGCTAGCCAGTAGACAGCTTTACAAACTCTTTCAGTATTGCTAAATAGCACTGACTCAGCAGTCACTGAGCTCCTCTAACCTGTGGTCTGTGGTGGCTTTTGGCAGGGTTATTGTTGGAGCACCACTAGTGATGCTAGTATTTTGTACTGGGAGTTGGACCCTGGTACAAAAATAAGTCAGTCTGCAGCTCAGGAGTTAGACTGATGAATGTTTAGTGGTGGTAAATGTGGTTTCAAGGAGCCAAGAGCTGCACAGGAGAACATATGGGAAGAGCAGACAGTGAAGGCAGTGTCTGATGGGTGCTGGAGGTTTGTACTCAAGGTAATACACCCCTGTGCACAGGGCTGGAGTTGTCACAGGTCCTGCTTGGTCAGGTTTTTAGTAACACACATTGTGCTGAAAACAACTTTGTTACTTTCTAGTAAGTGAAACTCTAGGATAAAGTTTTCCCTTGCACCCTTACTAGGTTTCTAATGTTTTATACCTTTGTATATTTGCAATACATATTGCTACAGAAGAACAAGGCTGCTTTGTTGTAGAACCTGTTAGTGCAGCACAGACTCTTTGTGTTTACTTCTGATTCTGTTTCTCCAAAATCTGCTGGGGCTGGAATGTAACTCTCTCAGACTTAAATCTCTATGATTTTTTTTTTAAGGTAAAAAAATATTTTTGTAGAGTATTTTAATTGTAAATAACTTTGTTCAGTGTTACAGACAAAAGACTTTTCAAATAATGGTTTTATTTTGAGAACAAAGTAAAAATACTTAGCTGTGTTAATGATTTCTGAGGTTCAGGTCTTAAACATGGGACAGCCAAGTGAAGTTTTGTATCTGCAAAGATAACTGATAATCTGTACAGTAAATTAAAGTAAATATTAATTTTTATCAGTGGTTCCTAGACTGGAAAAATCACTATTTTTTAAGTTCTTCACTCACTTCTTTCCAGATTTTCTCCTCTAATTTTGAAGTGTCGTATTCTCGCAGCATATCGAACTCGAGCCAGGGCTGGCTCCACTTCTGTGCTTCTTTCATTTTCTTCTCAGGTAGCTCAAACTTTATTCCTTTGATATTGTATTTTGGCCTTTCCCACCGTTTTGACCAGGGTTTAGGTTTCATTCGTACCTGCAGCTAGGGTGATAATTAGAAAAAAGCCCAATAAATCCCAAGGTGAGACAATTTCCTTCTGTTAGAACAGAGAAAAAAGACCCAGGTGTCAGTGTGTTAAACAGTGACTACCCTTTTTTGTGTCCATAGTATCTTGTATATCAAGACTGTTAATTAAAATGTTTTATTTATTACAGAGTCCTAGACAGAGCCCTGTGGAGGCCATGACTACAGAAGGCTACATCTACCTAGGATGGTAGATATTTACCCTTCTCACCCTTCTTTCACTGTACAAACAGCATAGAGACTTGTGCTAGTTTATGAACTTTTTGTCAGCCTGGTCAGTAGTACAAGGCAGAGATATTTAATAGGTAGCAGTCAGGTATGAAAGTTACCCAAATTATCTTCTACTTTCCCTCTGAAACATGCAGCTCCTACCTTGTTGACAGGAATTTCATCGTGGTCTAAGTGAGACACAGGTTTCATATTGACATCAAAACTACTATATTCCGGGAGGGCATCTCTCAGGTACAGCAGGTGCTCATCCAGCCTCTTCTCCAGCTTCAGAACCTCAATGGCCTGGATTCGAGGGTTGTACAGTTCAAAACAGATTTCAACACCTTAAAGACAGAGTTTGGCTGAATGAACCAGATTAATTAGAAATCCTAATACCAAATTAGTATCTCTTCAGTGTTGCATTTTGATCCAGGGAGCTACACTGTGCAATGCTGTGGGCATGTGTGACTGTGTCTGTGCATTACACCTGCACAGGCAAAACATTCTAAGTCAAGTCTTTGATAACAGAATGACTCAGGAGACAGTGAAGGGTTTGAATGTCAAGAAGGCAAACTCTGGTTTTAAAGACTAGTGCCTCTTGATTACCATGGCTATTACTACATACATCTCTATAGAGATACATCTTGCTGTGTCTAGTGTGTATAGAGACACCCCTTTCACATTTGCTCTCAGAACATCAATATTTGCACCTATCTCGTTGCCACTGAACAGATGATGAGCCTGCTACACAACTCTGCTAATCTGCTGCTTGTGAAACGGGGCTGTACAGCCCCAGCTCCTGCAGATACACAGTGCTCACACTGGGCAGGTGTCTACATGGCCAGGGAGGGTGACAGACACTGGAACAGGCTGCCCAGGGGGGTTGTGGAGTCTCCTCTGGAGACATTCAAAACCCACCTGGATGTGCTCCTGTGTGATCCGGTCTAGGTGACCCTGCTCTGCCGGGGGGGGGGTTGGACTTAGATAATCTTTCTAGGTCCCTTCCAGCCTCTGGCATTCTATGATTCTATGACAATTCCTGCAGGTAGAAACCCACCTTGGTCTTCTATAACATTCCGCAGGGTGAAGGTAGCCCCGAGTCCCTTCCCTGCCCGTTGGATGCAGATCCCTACGAAGCGGCTGCTCTTCTCGCTGGCGGAGGGCTCTGCTGTGGTGACGGCCAGAACACTGCCTGCCAAGAACCCACAGTCAACCAGCAGCCTCCCATGGCACCACCCCACTGCCCATGTGGGAAAAGCCCCCCGGGATCAGAGTCCAGTCAGTAACCCACCACTGACCAGTCCTCGATGAGTAAATGCCAGCCTGTGGGAAGGGAGGTGAAGAAGGTGAGCTTAGGGGCATTGTGAAAAGGTTTGATTTTCTATACAGAATAAACTTCTCATGTGGACTGAAGGAAGAGATGTTCAAGTGATTCTGTAGGTTAGCTATGAATGGAGAAGGATGTGGGGGTTTTAATTCTCAAAAGGCTGATTATGAGCCAGCAGTGTGCCCAGGGGGCCAAGAAAGCCAATGGCATCCTGGCCTGGATTAGAAACAGTGTGAGCAGCAGGAGCAGGGAGGGGATTGTCCCCCTGCACTCAGCACTGGGGAGGCCACAGCTGGAGTGTTGTGTCCAGTTCTAGGCACCTCAATCCAAGAGAGAACTGGAGATGCTGGAGCCAGGGCAGAGGAGGCAACAAAGCTGGTGAAGGGCCTGGAAGTAACCATGAAGAGTGATGGGAGGAGCTGGGACTGTTTAGTGTGAGGAAGAGGAGGCTGAGGGGAGACCTCATCACTCTCTACAGAAAGGGCTTTGTAGAGAGGTTGGTGCTGGACTCTGCTCACAGGTCATTAGTGATAGAACAAGAGGGGATGGATTCCAGCTGCAACAGGGGAGGTTAGACTGGGCATTAAGGAAAAATTTTTCAATGCAAGAGTGGTCAGACACTGGCACAGGGTGCCCAGGGAGGGGGTTGAGTCACCATTCCTGGACGTGTTTGAGGGGCATTTGGATGTGGTGTTGGGGGACATGGTTCAGGGGTGAACTTTGTAGAGCAGGGTTAATGGTTGGACTGGATGATCCCAAGGGTCTTTTCCAACCTGAATGGCTCTATAAAAACAGGTTATGAAAAAACATCACATAGGATCTGTAAATACACTAAAATAGTTACATTTTGAACCATATGCTTTTTTTCTTAACCTCCACCATAAACTTATTAAGGACTTCCATGAAAAAGACTTTTAAAGAATGTACCAGTGTGTTGGAAAGTCTACAGGCTGGATCTGTGAATATTTATTTTTTTTTTTTTAATTTAAAGATTACACTGACTATAGGCCAGGGGAGGAAAGCATCACTGTCTTTTAACTTTATGTTATGATATAAATACAGAATATGATAGAAGCCTTAATATTTGCTCTGATGGTAAAGGGAAAGTCTAAGAAATCTAAAAGGGAAGATTTGCTCTGCTATGTCAGTCTTCCCTGCAGCCCCACCATAGCCTGCCTGGAGAAAGAAACAGGTAAGGGAAGGAAGGCCTCTCAGGAGTCCTCTCTTCTAGAAGAGAGGAGGCAAAAAAATCAACCTTTTGGGAATTGTAGGACAAGAATTCAAGAGCAGCTTTTCAAAAAAGCCTCTGTATTTCCTCAATGCTTTTTCAAGATCTGTGTGGCCTCAGTGTCTGAAGCAACACCAGCACAGGCAGCGCCACAAGAGATGAAGGTATGGGGGAATGAGAGAAACACAAATACAGCCAAGTAGAACAAAGTGGTGTTACTGACCAACGTAGAACTCTGGGATGTTGAACACTTTCCGTCTCTGTATCATATCCTTTCTTTCCATATAAAATTTAAGAGGATCTGTTCTCCCTCTGGGAGGTATAAACTCAGGGCTCAAGAACCTGTAAGAAATCCAGACTTTTGTAAGTGTAAAAAGTATTTTGCAGCTCAACTTCACAGTTCAGCACATACACCCATGTCCCTGTCACCTTGTGACGTACTCGAGAGAGGCAGGAAAACCTCAAACACAAATCACCAAACATTTTTACTGCTACATGTTTCATTTTGTTTGGTTTTTTTTCTCCCTGTTCCACAGCTTCTGGCAATTCTAGAACACAGCACTTTAATATTTTGTTTTTAAGATATTCCAACGCTATTTTTGGTAGCACTTTGCAAACACTTTTTGTGCAAGAACTCCTCGGAGCTTTAAGGAGGTGCCCACAGTTAGCAGCAGGGCTGAACGCAGGCGCACCCGTGCTAAGCTCCAGGCCACCCAATCTACCTCCTCTCCTCCCGCTGCTTCTGCTTGTCAACAATGACGGGCTTGGGAGGCGGCTGGAATTTTGCTGGTTTGCCATCGCTGCTAATTCGACAGCTGGAGGAAGAGATGCACCCTGGGGAAAGAAACAGATTTTAAAACCCCGCGTTGCCAAGGTGAGCTGCCCCCCCTCAACTCGACCCCGGGACGCGGCCACCCCCGCCCGCCCTCGCTCGGGAGAGGGACGGGGACAGGGATGGAGACGGGCCGAGGACAACCGCGTGCGGCCGCTCCCCGCCGCGGGCAGGAGAAGGGCACCGGGCGGGCGGGGAGGGAACAAGGGTCACGGGCGGTCCTCACTGCCGGGCAGGGCGAAGCGGGCGGCGGGGAGACCCCCAAGCCCCGCGGCGGTGGCTGCAGCAGCGCAGCGCGGGAACAGGGTCCCGC